>SOZL01001318.1:56047-95536 GCA_009733165.1 Naja naja
CCTGGTTCCATTGCCCCTTGGGAGAGCCATAGGGTCGGAGCGCGCAACCAGCCTTAAATGTCGGTGCTGCGTTCCCATAACCTGATATATGCCTCAAATGCGTCCTCCTCCAATCCCGACCACCCACAGGGAATCGCTGCAGGGGCCCAGAGGCCGCCCCAACCCCACACACTCCCACCGCCCCGGGCTGCAGAATGACCCCTGCACCCCCTCCTCCTCCTAACCCTTTAAAACAGCGAATTAAAATTTTTAAAATCGACCCTTAGATCTTAATTTAAAATTTAGCCCATTGATTGCAGCATGCCACCTCTGGGATCCCAAGATCCGTCATTAAGGTAAGCTGTTGATAGTCCCTGGGCCAACTCAAGGACAAGGCAGCAGTCCTAAGTGCCCACAATTCCGGTAGTAAAACCCATAAGATAGTTAAGGGGTCAGAGTATAGTATGGCAATACATAGCAGGGTGAGTTGTTAAAAATCCAAATGGAGAAAAAGAATACAGGCTACAGCAGTCAAGAATTTCAGTCAGCGGTCTCTCACACCCGTTCGAGACCAAAGATGACAAAAATGGCAGCCGCTCTCACTGCGGGAAAGCCAACGAAAGAAATCTTGAAAACTGCAGGGTTAGATGTAAAACTCTCCACTCTCCCACAGTAGAGATAATCCTCCCATCGTCCTCTCACAACAATGGGACCTGTCCAAACAAAGTCCTGGTAAAAGGAGAGGTCCATGATATTTAAAAACGTGGTCATTGGATAAGGATGATAGATATCTCCACAACTTCCGTGGAGACAGAGAAAAGCCAGGTGGTCAAGTAGATATTAAATACGGCAGAATGATTCAGCGTGACACCATCAGTTCGAACAATTCGATAGGCAGAATCAAAGGAACCCAACAACGGGCTCCTTGAAGGCAGGGTCCAGGGCCACAGAAATTTGCCAACCATGGGGAATATATATATATTCCATCCCCCGCTAGGCAAGTCACAGCCCACCCGACCCGACCAAGGTCAATCCAGCCATTGAAGAAGAGGGCATTCAAGGGCCTGGATCTGGCCCACGGGAAAAGCCCCCCAAACAGTCCAGGGGCTCACCGGCTGGCGCAGAGTCCACAGTGATAACCACCACCTCTGTCCTGGTTTTATCATGGTTCCGACCGGTGCAGCCTCCGTGGTCCCAAAACAAGCAGGCCACCAGGCCACAGGACTCGTCATCCCGGCCGAAACCACTCCTCAGGCTGCCTCTCCATCCAACAGCCTCATCACAGCAGCCATCCCAGTCAACGAATCCACAGCGGAGCTCCGCCAAGGCAGCTAGCATCGCTGCCTCCGCCCGCCCAGCTGCTGCTGCGCCAGTAAGGAGGCCAGGGTCCACAGCTCTGCCGCGGTCTACCCCTCCAAAACACGGCAAACACCAGAGGCAAGTCCCTGCAGCCGCCGCCGTCATCCACAGGGCCATCACAGCCACCGCCCGCCGCCCGCCGCCAGGAAGAGCCGCGGAGCCTCGGGAAAAGCCGTGGGGTGCGAAACCGAAGCCTCCATTCCAAAACCACGGCAGCTGCCATCTCCAATAGGCCAGGGCGACATCGGGAGGCAGAAAGTCCAAAAAAAAACGCCTGCCGACCGTCCAGCTGGCTCACAAACAGCCCGAACCGCACCCGGACTCTCCCATAAAATCCAGGTAGGGAAGAGGGCATCCAGGAAATCCCCTGTTGGCACCCTTTACCAACTAAAAACTCATCCCGGAGCCGTCTCAGTGCCCGTCCTCCATCTTGGACATGCGCAATCAGGATATACCATCGTTGGTCATGGGGGGAGAGGTGTTGCCCCTCGTGGATAGGGCGCGCAACCTGGGCGTCCTCCTGGATACACAGCTCAGTTTGGAGGAGCAGGAGGGAGCTGTGTCCAGGGGGGCATTTGCCCAGGTGCGTCTGGTTCGCCAGCTGCGCCCATACCTGAGCCGAGATGGCCTACGGACAGTCACTCATGCACTCCCGAATCGACTACTGCAACTCTCTCTACATGGGACTGCCCTTGCGGACCACCCAGAGGTTGCAGCTGGTGCAGAATGCGGCTGCGCGGGTTGTGATGCGGGTGCCCTGATACTCCCATGTTACACCCCTCCTGCGTGACCTGCATTGGTTGCCGGTTGCCTTCCAGGTGAGATTCAAGGTATTAGTGACAACGTATAAAGTCCCACATGGCCTGGGTCCGGGGTACTTGCGGGAACATCTCCTGCCGGCATCACACTCCGATTGCCCTGTACGCTACCACAGGCAGGGCCTCCTTGGGGTACCGTCAACCAGACATGGTTGGCTGGTGGTGCCCAGGGGTAGGACCTTCTCTGTGGGAGCACCCACCCTGTGGGATCATCTCCCCTTGGACCTTCGTTTGGCCCCTGATCTCCGCTCCTTCTGCCGTGACCTGAAGACCTGGTTATTTCAGCAGGCCGGCCTGGACTGAACCAAAGGAGGGGGTCTCTTCTTTTGAAGTAATTTTAATTGTTTTAACATCGGGCTTGTACTGTTTGGTTTTTAGGTAAATTTTGTATTGTATTTTATATTGTGAGCTGCCAAGTCCTTAGGGAGAGAGAGTGGCATACAAGTCTAATAAAAAAAAACACCGTCCGTCAAAAGTCGCTTTGAACAGCATCTGGTCTGGTTTGGGGGGGGAGGTGGAATTGCTCTGGCAACCGCAGGCTCAGCCGGAATAAATGGAGCCTGACGAGGCACGTACTACTTTGGGAGGGCATTCCGAGGCTGGGCTGGGGCTGTCTGGAAAAAGGGCCTCTGCAGGGTTGCTCAGTGGGGCTGATTTGGGGCCTGCCACGAAGAGGCCGGTTGTTGCCTTATTCCTGCATGGGGAAAGGGGAACGGCTGCTGTCTGCTGCCTGTGCAGATCCCTTTCCTGGGAAGGCATCGTTGATTCTCTTTGGGGCCAGGGTGTTGCTGGCGCTGGCATCCACTGGATCCACCCCTAACCAGGACAATATTCCCACCCTGGAGGGATACTACCTGCAGGAGGTAATCTCCTTTCTGCTTGTGTAGGGGGGAGGACTTGGAGTTAGTAACATGCCCATTATAGTCTGCGTCTCCACATCTGTGGAGTCTCGAAACCGAAAGTTTTCCGGACTTCCCACAATGTCCCAAACCACAACCTATCCCCTTTTCCATCATCACATGATGTGAACCAATCCCAAAGTAAGTTCCTTTTTGTTCCTCCGCCACTCTCTATAACCTTGAACTAACAAAAGAATCCTTATTTTATCTCCTAAGAGCTACTCAATTAAAATCACCCCCACTCCCACTTTCTCAAGCTTTGTGGCAGTGTTGAATAGTTTCCAAAGCTGACACAAGCTGTGAGCACAGAACTTCTTTTTCAGAGAAATCAGTTAAGCTGAGCCAGGCCCAGGCTCCTTGCTGTCTGACCTAGCAACAACAGATCCTATTTCTTAGTTACCAGACAGTTCCCCTTGGTGGGTATCTCAGCTCCCTAATTTCTTATACACTGACAGCGCCTGCCTAGCTTTTAAAATTATTTGTCACTAACTTCTAATTCTGTCATGGACGCTTTCAAAGGTAATCATAGAAACTTATTCAATGTCTGTAAACCGCCTAGATAAATGATACAAATAAAACATAAACAAGTTGCGTTTTTAATAAGTTCAGAGTAACATAAATGTAGAATAACATGCAGGTATTAAGGTATCACTTTTACTGATTATAAAGGTCCTTTAACCATTTATCGCTCATCTAAACTGAGAGCCACAGAGTCAGGCAGGGATGCCCAACCTTGGCAGCACCTGGAGGATGCACGGCCTTCCAACACCTGAATTCCCCAGGTAGCTCTGCTGGCTGGGAATTCTGGGAGTTGAAGTCCGCACATCTCTTGGGTGCCCAGGTTGAGAAACATCGTGTTAGCACAAGGGTGCAGCACCTGGCAGGAGGCGCCATCGAGGGTTTTGCCCAAACAAGGGGCACTTCAAAAGGGGGCTCAGAGGGGCCAGGAGGCATTACTAGGTAAAGATTCCCCTTGTGCACACATGCTCATCGGTTCGGCTCTAGGGGCGGTGCTCCTCTCCATTACAAACCCGAAGAGCCAGTGCTGTCCAAAGACGTCTCCGTGGTCATGTGGCTGGCAGGACTAAACAGTGAAGGAATGCTGTTCCCTTCCCACCAAAGGGGTCCCTATTATTCTACCTGCATTTTATGTGCTTTTGAACTGCTAGGTTGGCAGGAGCTGCTGGGACAAGGAACAGGAGCTCACTCCGTTACTGTGGCGGGATTGAACTGTCAAATTGCCGACCTTTCTGATTAACAAGCTCAGGGTCTCAGCCACTGAGCCACTGCAGTCCTTCATCACTACCACAACCCCACTGCAGTGTACGAGGGTGCGGTACTGTAGGATGTTGATACACCTCACATTGAAGGGAACCCCCTCCTGCCCCAGATAGAAAAAGGCTGGAGAATCTCCCCAAGGAGGGGCCCGTCTGGAAGGTGTAGAGGGAAGCCTCTGTCTCTGCATCCAGGAATTCCACTTCTTTTGCCTGCAGTCCAGCTCACCCGCAGCCTCCTGCATAGCTCAGCTTCTCCTGATGCATGTTGAAAGCAACAATGTCCCCACCACCACTCTTCCCCGGCCCAGATTCCCTCCTTAAGGCTCAGCTGGAAGGTCCCCTTCCTGCGGACGGACTCCTTGGCCACCCCCATGGCCCAGTATGCTGCACCCCATGCAGGGACATTGTCTTGCTCGTGCACGGACACTTCCCACCAGTGCCATCCTGCGCTGAATCTTGCAGAGCCCAAGACACAGAATTCCCGGTCGAACCTCTCTGGCACATCCAGGCATTCCTGGAATTTGTTGGCCCAAGTCACAGTGGAGCCCTGGCACAGGAGCCGGGGGTGGGCGGTTGAGACGTTCGGCGTGACGTAGACTGCAGGACGGAGAACAGAGACTCTCAAGACGGGCTCGGAACAGCCGCTCACAGATCAGGGTTCCCCCCACTCCCGGGCCGTGGACCCCTACCGTGCCTTGAGCCTTTCGGGACCAGGCTGCAGAGGTGGTGAGTGACTGTGAACTCACCTGCGCACATCTCCACTCGCGCAAGCCAAGGGATGTGGTTTCCCTGCACACAGGCAGGACCATCTCCTATCTCCACCCCCCACCCCCACCCCGCGATCAGCAAAGCCGAAAAGGTTGGGGAAACTCCGTCTTAAGAGGATGCTTCACCCACACGGGAAAGGGAAGCATGGCTGCTTAGACCTGCTTAGTGGGTGGAGGGCAGCAGAATGCCAAGGGGAGCAAACAGGGCCATTCGGTCATCCCTGGGACTGGCTAGCGTGAGACGCGACGCCTGGCAAGTGTCAAGTCATAAAATATTTCTATGGTCTTTTTAGAGTTGCCAACAGAAAGGGGAGGAGGGAAAGAGCAGTGTGGCAGCTTGGAAACCAAAAGTGCATTCCATAAATGTTTTCAAAGATAGTTTCTAGGTGACCGAAGTTTCTGCCGTGCAAAATGCTAACTGGAGAGCCTGATGGATGACTCTGGGCTATGGATGTGTCCCATTGGAGAATATGAGTTATGATACACCCAGGGGTGGGGAAACCAGGGTCAAGGGTGACGATGAATTATGTGCCGAGTCGGCTACACCCAGGCAGTGCCTGACATATTAACTCCCCATAAATCCTCTGGAAGTTTGGCTTCAGACTCATGATTTAATTGGGGGGGAACTGCTGAAGCCTTGACAGCAAACTTCAAAGATATCAACTCCAAAATATATCACCCTCTGCAGCTGCCCAAGGCCCACCCACCATGCTTGAGGGGCTGCTTTGGGGTCAGGGGTCCCCTCATTGACAGCAGCGCCTGCTGACCCTTCAGCTGCCTAGAGGGCTGGTTCAGGGAAGGCCCTTGCCAGGCAGGGGATGCCTAAAGTCAAGGGTACACAGGGCACTTCTGCTGGGCCCGTCCCGCTACGGAAAGCTGCCTTTTCCTCCGTGTGCTGTTACCTTTAGGACATCTTGGCTGTTCTGGAGCAGGTGCTGGGGAGGAAGGGGGAGAAGTTTAAAATCAGGCTGGGGGGCCTGGAGAAGCCCCCTCCCCCACTTCCAACAAGGGACAGCTTAACATCAAGGCCCCGCTGTCTCTCTATGCCGGGAAGGTCTGAGTGCCCTCCACCGTGGCTCTTTTCTTGAAGGGCCAAGGGGCGGCAGGGAAGGGCCGGCTCCGTCTGGCTGTGAGGGACCCCCTCCTCCCCAGAGGCTGCCTTTGGGGCCCTCCAGACTCAGGGCTCCCACCCCACAGAGGAAGCCACTCCTGGCAGGCGTCACTCCTGGCGATGTGGGGAAACCGCTGCTGTGAGGGCTGGTGAGGCCAGGGGTGTCTTTGCAAGCCCCTCCCCCACTGACTCCTCCCCACCACAGCCCCAGGGGGATTACCTGTGGTCAGAAGTTGCTCCAGGTTCTCCCTGGTCAGAGTCGCCTGCAGAGAGGCTGAGATTTGGAGGAGGAAAGGAAAAAATGGGGCCAGGATGAGAAACAGCCGCCCGTGAGCGATGCCCGTGAGGAAGCCACCCTGTTGGAAGATGCCCAGTGACCCCACCCCCAAGGACCAAGGTTTGGGGGGTATGGAAGAGGCAGCCCCCCCTTTCACCCAGCCAGAGGTTGGATGGAGCTGGATTGGGCCTGGCTTCCCCAAGATCCCCCAGTAGGAAGGGGGGCAGAAGGAGGGCCCAGAACCCTCCAGAACTCCTGGGGCTCCTCCTGAGGGCCCAAGACCCCCCAGCCCCCTCCTGAAAGGGCCCCTCACCTTTGTAACTGTCCACAATCTGCCTTACAGAAGCGTTTTCTCCAAGAGGGTCTGGAGTCTGCCTTGCAGCCTGGGAGAGGCGCTCTCACGCCCCACCACGTAACTCCGGCACCTGCAACAGAAGGAGGGTGGCCTCACACAGCTACTTGGCTGCCTCCTCACAACGCAGGGGTGCTTGGTTGGCGTGGGGTGTGTGAAACAAGCCGGTCCTTTCCAGCATCTTGCCAGGTTGAGTACAGGATGTGGGTTTTGCAAACCTGAGTTTAGCATGTGGCGTGAATCCTGGCTTGTTTGCTATGCAAACATTGTTTGTTGCCGACCGCAGCTGACTCTGCGCACTGAACCAGTGTAGAGTTCAGCAGAGAGTGAGGAAAGACACAAACTCAACACAAGCCTCAGTGTGATTCTGATCTTACTGTACCAAGGGCTAAAGGTGTTACTAACCCATCAACTGGAGTGATTTGCTTAACCAGTGTGGCAAGAAAGGTCGTAAAAACTCAAGTTAATGACTGTCTCACTTAGTAACCGAAATCTGGGCTTCAGCTGTGGTTGTGAGGTCGAGGACTGCCTGGACTCCTGGCCTGCCGTGACAGCATTGCTGGGACTGTAGTTCTCTCCTTGGGGCCTCCCTGGTTAGGCCGCGGTTTGCGTTAGATTGTCGGTTTGCGTTGGTAGGGCCTTGTCTGTGTTGTTTGCAACGTTTGAGCAAGCACCGAGTGATAAACGGATCCCCAACTTAGAGCAACCTACTTGTGTATCAGGGGGGAGTGAACTACGCTCCCTCTCAGCACTGATGGTGTTGCCTACTCGGGTAACGAAAGGTCTGCAGGAAGTCAGTCGAGCTCCGAGAGGACCAAAGGACCCACAACCGGCATCTCTCGGCCACAAAATCCGAAAGGATGCGGCCGCACCAGAAATTCCGAGCACAAACTGGCCCACAGAGACACGGGTGGGGAAGGACAAGATGGCGCCTACCTGTCTACGGTGTCCTGGATGTCCTGAAAGAGGAGAAGAGAGAAATGGGTGCTGCCCTCGCAAGGGTGGCCGGTCTCCCCTCCCCGCCCGGAAGCCTCTGCTCCCCCCTTGAGGCCAGTGAGGGCCCCCCCCCCACCTGCAAGAATTCCGCATCCGGCTGGCGGCACTTCCTCTCCGTCTGGGCCATCAGCTGCTGCAGGCGGGAGGCCTCCCCGGAGAGCTGGGCCAGGGCCACCCCCCGCTCGGCCTCCATCTTCTCCTCCTGCTCGGCCAGCCAGCCCAGCCAGACCGGCTGCCTCTCCCGGAGCAGCTCCTGCAGGGACTCCAGCGCCAGCCCCACCTCCTGCCTCTCGGCAGCAAGGAGCTCCTGGGGGGCAGAAGAGGGGGGACTCAGAGGGAGGGGGCAGATTTCCCCAGGCTGCCTCCTGCCCCCTCCCCAAGAGACCCACCTGGCACTGCTGCCGGCTCTGCTCCTCGGCCTGCCTCTGCTCCAGCAGCTTCTGCTTCTCCTTCCTCAGCGGCTCCAGGAGGCCATCCAGCAGGTCCTGCACACGGAAGAGAGGGTGCCATTCCTGGGTCCCAAATGGCAGCGCTCCCACACAGAGGGGGCCACAGGGACCCCCATGCCACACTCAAGGAGAGGCCCTGCTGGGGGCCCTCAGGGGCAGGCAGGGGCCCACGAGGAGGAGAGCCACTGAGAGTTGGTCTCCCCCACCTTCTCCTCTCTCGCTGCCGAAAAAGAGCCTGGTTCTCCTCCGCCATTTCTGAACTTGGTAGCCTTTGTGGGCCTCTCACTGCTGCCAGGCAGCTCTTCACATCTTTCAGGGGACTTCGGGGACCCCTGTGCCTGATGGAGAACAGGGGAGTTGGTGCCTACCTTGTACTGCTGCTGGCAGCCTGGGGCAGAGAGAGGAGGGGTGGCCCTGGTGCCCCTCCAGGCAGCCTGGGCAGAGGAGGCTCTTCTCGGGGAGCAGAAGCTCTGCAGGGGCTTCTTGTGTTCCTGGCACAGCCGTTGGCCGCTGCTCTCCTCCTGGGCTCCCTCAGGCAAGCCTCTTCACCAGGCGAACCATGTTGGCCAAGGCCCAGTTGGGGCAGGCTGCTGGGCTCCACCTTGGCTCTGCACTGGGGGCAGGAAGCCTCAGGGCCCAGCTGGGCCAGGCAGTGGCGGCAGAAGTTGTGCCCGCAGGAGAGGACCATGGGCTGCTCAAAGAAGTCCAGGCAGAGCGGGCAGGTGGCCTCCTGGCCCAGCTGCCCCTCCAGCGTCTCCTCCCCTGAGGCCGCCATGGGGCTCTTGAGTCCCCTTTGCAGAGCCTGGAAGGGAAAGCTGCCCATTGGCTCCTTCTCGGTGGGGGGGCGCATTTCTCAGCCCCTCCCCCCCCTGCAGGGAACAGGCTCTGAACCCTCCTCCGCTTAACGTCCAGGGGCATCAAGCGCCCCTCCACACACAGCCCCGGGGGAAGGGGGGCCCTTCGGGGGGAGTCGGGGGGCCGTTTGAATGGGGGGAAAGTTCACCTGCAAAGCTCCGTCCGCCCAGCGCAGCTCCTCTTCTCCGCCTGCGAGGGGCGCCGGCTCTGTCGGGCAACGGGCGGGGAGACAGGCAGCTTCGGCCGGAGCCGAGAAGGGGCGCCGCTTCTGCGCCTGGGGGGTGTCAGTCAATGGGATCCTGGAAGTTCCCACCGTGCACAGGCCGCCAGGAGGCTGAGAAGGGTCTTAGCGCCTGCGCAGTGGAGGCGGCGGTCCTGCGCCGCCCCGCCCTGGGGAGCCCCGCCCTCTAACACCACCGCCCCACGGAGGAAGCCCCGCCTGGGAGGCGTCATTCATGGCGATGTGGGGAAACCGCTGCTGTGAGGCCTGGTGAGGGCAGGGGGTCTTTGCAAGCCCCTCCCCCACTGACTCCTCCCCCCCCCACAAGCCCCAGTGGGGTTACCCGTGGCCAGAAGTCGCTGCAGGTTCTTCCTGGTCAGAGTCGCCTGCAGAGAGGCTGAGATTCGGAGGAGGAAAGGAAAAAATGGGGCTGGGATGAGAAAGAGCCTCCCATGGGTGATGCCCAGGAGCAGAAGCAGCCCCCCTTTCACCCAGCCAGAGGTTGGATGGAGCTGGATTGGGCCTGGCTTCCCAAGATCCCCAGTAGGAAGGGGGCAGAAGGAGGGCCCAGACCCTCCAGAACTCCTGGGGCTCCTCCTGAGGGCCCAGGACCCCAGCCCCCTCCTGAAAGGGCCCCTCACCTTTGTAACTGTCCACATTCCGCCTTACAGAAGCGTTTTTCGCCAAGAGGGTCCAGAGTCTGCCTTGCAGCCTGGGAGAGACCCTCTCTACGCGCCCCACCACGTAACTCCGGCACCTGCAACACAAGGAGGGCGGCCTCACACAGCTACCCGGCTGTCTCCCCAGAACATGGGGGTGCTTGGTTGGCCGTGGTGTGTGTGAAACAAGCCGGTGCTTTCCAGCATTTTGCCAGGTGAGTACTGGACTCAGGTTTTCCAAACCTGAATTGAGCATGTGGCCTGAATCCTGGCTTGTTTGCTGTGTAAACATTGTTTCTTGCTTTGATCACAACCGATGGCACACTGAACCAGTGTAGAGGTCAGTAGAGAAGCGAGGAAAGACACAAACTCAACACAAACGTCAGTGTGATTCTGATCCGAATGCGATGCGGCCGGGGAAGGGCCTACTCTGTAGCGGCTCCTGCCTTGTGGAATCAACTGCCCTTGGGGCTCTGTTTGGCCCCAGATCTCCGCTCTTTCGCCACGATCTGAAAACTTGGCTGTTTGAACAGGCGGGCTGGACTGACCTCTTGGGGGTGGGGTTAAACTGATTTTATTTGGGCTTGTCAGGTTTAATTTGTTTTAATGTATTTATTGATTGTATTTTTAGTTGTGAGTCGCTGAGTCCTTTTCGGAGGGGCAGCACACAGTCCTTGCAGCTGCTCAGTATTAGCAGGATCCGGTGGGTCTTAAGAGCCAGAGCAGCAGCAGTTTGTCGGGGCTCTGCAGAACCTCCAGCACCAGCAGCAGTCAATCTCCAAATGGTTGGCCAGCGAGGTCATCCCTTGTGGGGGAGGGGCTTCTGGGCTGGGGAGCTTGCACCATTGCTCCTGGCTGGGGCAGATGGGGGTGTCCAGCCCAGTTGGTGCCGTGCAAATATATTTACCACCCGTTTGGTGGGGGCTTGGCTTGGTGCTCTGCACTGGCGTAGAGGCGTTTCGACTCCCCTCCTGCACTCCTGCACCCTCCCTGTCGCTTCAGCAGCTGCTTATCGCAAGGCAGCTGCGCTCCAGAAGCAGGGAATAAAGGTGAGTCCGGAGCCCAGGTGGATGGGCAACAGCAGAGCAGTCGAGAGAACCGTTTCGGTCTCCGCTGCTCATCGGTGCTACCGGCTTGGCTGAACCGGGCCAAACGGGTAGAATAGCACCCCCTGGTCCAGCCCTGATTGCGTCTCCGTCTTCCCCTCTCCCCCGCAGAGCCCTGGCCTCGCTTCTCTGCTCCTGGCTGGATGGCGACTCCCAGGACTTCATGGGGCTGGAGCCCCACCTGTGGGAACAGCTGGTCAGCTGGCTGCACTGGGCCTGGGGAAGCAGCCCGGGGCCTGAGAAAAGCCCCCAGCAGGGAAAGAATACTGCAGAATCCCTTCCCTCCCACCCCACTAACCTGCTTTCCAGCTCCGGTCTCCTGTGCAGGGCAACCAAGAAGACCCAGCCAATCAACTGGGACTCAATGGGAGGCAGAGAGATGGGGTTGGTGGGGCCAATCAGAGGTGGGATTGGCCAGTTCTCCGAACTACTCAAAAGTTCCGCTACCGGTTCTCCAGAACTGCTCAGAACCTGCTGAATACCCACCTCTGCTCCCGAGTCCCAGCTGATCAGCTGAGTCTTCTTTAGTTGCTCTCACAGGAGAACAGAGCTGGAAAGCAGGTTAGTGGGGTGGAGAGGGGAGGGAAGGGAAGGGGGATTCTGCAGTATCCTTCCCCTGCCACGACCACCAAGCAACGTCCACAGAACTGGTAGTAAAGAATTGTTTGAATCTCACCACTGGGGCCGCATCAGGGTTGTGTTTGACCTCAGGGGGGAGCTGGGGGGGATACGGCAAAGATGGGCGTGGCCAGGTTGACGTCATCATGTGGCGGCCTGAGTGCTCAACCAGCGAAAATGGGCTCCCGAGCTCCGTTTTGCTGGCAGAGGCACCGTGGGCCAGTCTTTCACTGTTTCCAGGGCAGCCTCATGGGCCAGATCTAAGCACCTCAGCGTTCCAGAAAACCTCCACTCCAACCAATAACTCTGAGACAGACATCCTCTCAAAAGTTCTGTTTTAATTGGATAGTAAACTGGCACATCTGGGAAATCGAATCTGAAAGTTCTGGGCTTCCTTGCAATAAGTAAAACTACAAACCCACCCCCTGCACCCCCCTCATTCCATCACATGCCCCAATCACCATCTGTCCCAACTTAAGACTTCCCCTCACTTATGTGCAACACAACCTGACCTTGACTTAGAAAAAGAATGTTATGATGTCTAAGTACATTCACTCCAGAAATTCCCCCTCCCACTTCCCCAGGCTCAAAATGTGGCAGCGTGGGAGCATCTGGTTTCAATATGGCTTCCAAAGCTGACCCGTGATCGGGCCCGCGGGCATTCAGTTTGACCCCCCCTCTGCCCTCCTGGTGTATCTGCTGTGTGGTTGAGTGGTGTCTGCTTTTGTTCTGACCCAACCTGGTTCCAATGACATGACAAAGGCAGCAGCCCCTTTAAGCTTTCATTCACAAATTCTGTGTCTTCACAGATAAAAGGCTGCTTTCCACTAATTACCTCGGACAAGAAAGAACCCAGCCAAGTTGTTTGTCAAGGCTGCCAAAAACCCAGAGATAAGAACTAATTTATAAGATTCTCCAAAGACGAACTAAAATGTCCACCAGCTGAGCTTCAGAGCTTCTTTGCTTTCTGCAAAGAACGCTTTTCCAAACCTGGCTTTTATCCTCTTGAGGGAGGGGCCATTACCTTGCAGCCTTTCTCCCGAGTCGCCTGTGCTGCTGTAACTGCTCTCTCCTCGAGCAATCCTGGTAGAAAGGGGTGCTGCTTGTTGGGTATCATTCCCCTTAAAGTGATTTTAAGCAGGGGTCTCCAACCTTGGCAACTTTAAACCTGGCAGACTTCAACTCCCAGAATTCCAGGCTGGGGATTCTGGGAGTTGGCTTTGCTGGCTGGGGAATTCTGGGAGTTGAAGTCCGCCAGGCTTAAAGTGGCCAAGGTTGGAGACCCCTGTTTTAAAGAGTGCTACAATAAAGGTAGTCCTTGACTTACAATTGTTTGCTTAGTGAAGTTACAACGGCCCTGAAAAGTGACTTAAGAATTGCTTTCCACGCTTATGACCATTGCAGCATCTCCACGTGATGAAATTCAGGAGCCAGCAAAACGGACGTGTTTGTGACAGTGGCTACATCCTGTGTGTGTGTGTGTGTGTGTGTGTGTGTGTGTGTGAGGAGAGAGAGAGAGAGAGAGAGAGAGAGAGAGAGAACATGATAGCGATGTAGATCTCTCCATGAAATCGAGCTGAAAAGCAGGTTAGGAATGTGGCTTCCTTGGAGGGTGTGGGGGTGTGGTAAATAAAACCTTCCTCCCATGATCCTCGCACTCAAGTGTTGAGTTCCCTGGCAAACAGCTAGCGGCAGGAATGGAGAATCTGGCTCATTCGTAACATAAAATGTTGTCAGATTTATTGAGCTTAACGGTTTATTTCCGTGTTCCCATCCACCATCCTTCCATCCCTATCCTGTCCATTCCATTCATTCCTATTCTTTCATTTCCTATTTCTTTTCTATTCTATTCTATTTTCTTTCATTCTATTTCTATTCTATTCTATTTCTATTCTATTTTCTAATTCTATTTTCTATTCTATTTTTTCTATTCTATTTTTATTCTATTCTATTCTATTCTTTTCTATTCATATTTTTTATTCTATTCTATTTTCTATTCTATTCTATTTTCTATTCTATTTTCTATTCTATTTTCTATTCTATTTTCTATTCTATTCTATTCTATTTTTTTATTCTATTCTATTTTCTATTCTATTCTATTTTCTATTCTATTCTATTTTCTATTCTATTTTCTATTCTATTCTATTTTCTATTCTATTTTCTATTCTATTCTATTCTATTTTTTATTCTATTTTCTATTCTATTTTCTATGCTATTCTATTCTATTTTCTATTCTATTCTATTTTCTATTCTATTTTCTATTCTATTCTTTTCATTCCATTCTTATTCTATTCTATTCCCCCACCTGGAGACTGAGCCATGGGGCAGAGGAGGACAGTCCCTGAGCTGCCCTGGTGAAGAATCCAACATAAAAAGGACAGCTTCCTTTAGAAAGACGGAAACAATGTTTATTTCTTATCATCAGAAATACTTGGGACAAAGGGTGTCGTCTTCCTCCAGAGGCAGATGGATTAGAGCAACCATAGCTAACATTTACAAAGCACAGGGGTTCCCTGTCCCATCTCACATCACTGCTCATTCAACACGTAGTGCAGCCACTACAGCAGCTGAGGCTTCAGGGGAAGAAATATGTAAGGCTGCGACTTGGTCTTCTGTCTGCCTGTATAGTATTGATAACCTGTGTGGAAAGATGCACCTTTTCTAACAGTCTCCTTTCAAGTGCCAGGCAGCCAATTGAAGCCATTGAGGCTTGTTGCCTGCTGGATCCTGGCCAGTTCTTCAGTTCCGCTTCGGAGGAGCCCAAATCTTCACGCTGGGGAAGTGGAACCCAAGCGCCTCTGCAGCAGCTGATGGGGGCTGGAGAAAGAAACTCTGTGTGTGTGTGTGTGTGTGTGTGTGTGTGTGTGAATGGATGGGAGTGGTAGGGGAACTCAGAGAAAACCACCATAAAGCAGGAAAGGAGCCCAGAGGTTCTGCCTGAGTCAGGCAAGTGATGGATGCCCCACAGAGGCTCCCTGGATCTGCGCCTGATTTTGTGCGACTGGCAAACAGCAACGGGCAGGAATGGAGAATCTGGATCGTTCATAACATAAAATGTTTGCTAGATTTACTGAGCTTGAAGGTTTATTTCAAATGAAGGCAGAGATTTGGAAATGTGGGAAAAGCTGCGTTTATTCGGAAACGATATTTCCCTTCAAAGGAAGTTTTGCACGACCCACATCCAAGAGTTGGAGGGAGTTGCGGACAAAAACGCCCTCAAGATTTCCAGGGGGGGAAACTGCGGGGAGGGTCCTTTGTCCTTCAGCTGAGGGAGGGGGAGGGCCAGGAAGAGCCGCTGCTCAGACGGGGAACCTCCCTGAATTCTGGGCTTGGACCGGAGGAGAAGCGGGGATCGGGGGTCTTGGCTGGGCTCTGGGTCCCCCTCCCACCCTGGGGATCTCCCTCGTTCACTTGGGATCTCAAAAGCAGATCCCGGAGTGGGGCAGCGTCACGAGGGATCCCCCCTCAGCTGACAGAAGCCGAAGCCCGGAGAAGGTGGATCAGCCTGGGAGGGAAAATGGGATCGTCCGAAGCCTCCGAGCGGGATCCGACCTGGAAGGGATCAGGAGGGATTTCCTGGCCGGGAGAACCGATGGATCAATGGAGCAGCCCCCCCACCTGAAATTGGGGGGCTCCGTCCCTGGGGGTCCCCCAGAAGAGGCTGGACGGCCGTTTGTCCGGGGTGGGATAAGGGCTCCTGCCTCGGCCAGGGGGTTGGACTAGAAGACCTCTAAGGTCCCTTCCAGCCTCTGAGCCTCCCTCTACCCGTCGGCCCTCCCCCCACCGAAGCCCTCCGCCCCCCCAGCCCCTCCTGCATGGAGCTGCCATGAAAGACCCCCTAGAATGCAGCCCCCCAAGACTGAAAAGATCCCCCTCCCACTTTCTCCGCTTCTCTCTCTGCGCGGAACTATCTCCTGCATCGGCTGAAGTCAAGGGAGGCTCTGCCCGGAGACCGATGACGCTCCAACAAGGGAGGATTCTCATTGGTCCTCCTGCTCTTTCTGGACCCACCCAGTTCCGTAGTTAGAGGAAAACTCCTCCTTCCCCAGTTCAGACCCTCCGATTCCTCCTGTGGGGCTGGGAGCCTCCGCGTCCTTCTCTCCTCTCTTTGGGGGCGTTGTGGGCAGCATCCATGGCTTTTGCTGGGCTCCCCCTGATGCTGCTGGTGGGGGCGCTGGGCCGGATCCCCGGAAGCGAAGGGGGGAAGGAGACCCCCGGTAAGGAGGGGGCTGGGCGGGGGAGGAGGGCGTTGAGGGGAGGAGGGGGCTGGGAAGGACCCCACAGGGGAAGGAGTCTGGGTCTCCAGAGCCTCCAACAGCCTCGATCTCTGCGTGGTCTCTTTCCCCTTCCTCCCCAAATCCCCCCCAGGAGGATAGAGAGGGACCCCTCCCCTGTTCCCCGATTGTAGATGAGGTGGGGGTCTCAGCCGGGCCCCTCTCTCGCCCCCCCAATTGTCTGGGTCGGAGTGGGCTGCCTGGAAAGAGGCAGGGAAGGAAAAGCGAAAGCGAAAGAGGGAAACTGAGGCATTTTCAGCCCTGAAGCCACAGAAGGAAAAAGAGGCTTTGGAGCCAAAGTGTTTTGTCTTCTGCAGAAACTTCGGTTTTTCTTCGGAATCTCAGATTTGGGGCTTTGAAGGTCAGGCAAGAGGGGAGCTTCGGTCTCTTCTGGGGGAGCCCCTGGATTTGGGGAGGGGACCAAGAACCCCCCATAATCCCCCATTGCTCTATGGGGAGCTGGAGAGGGAGGGGGGAACGGAGGGAGAAGGAGGTTGGGGGCTTCCAGAACTGGGTCCCCTTTGGTGAGGGGGGGCTGGAGACCCTCCCTTTGAGAGGCTCTTGGGGGAGGCTGCAGGGGGTCTTTTTGGGGAGGGGAAAGGAAACAGGTGGGATCCCCGACAGTCCTCCAAAGGGAGGGAGTTGGGCTGAAGATTGGGGGGGTAGAAAACTTGGGGGAATGCTGGGAAGGTGGGGTTGAAGGGCTGGAAGACCTCAAGAGGGTGAGTCTAGATGTCCTCCTTGTGCCCCTCCCCGTATTCCCCTCCCCCAAAGGAAGAGAGAGCAGGAGGTGTGGCTATTACCTTCCTTCCAGCCCTCCCCCATCATTCCTCCCCCTGGAGATCCAACGTTCCCTGCAGAGAGAAGATCTGCTCGACCAGTGGAGCTTCTGCCTGCCCTTTTCCTCCCGGGAATGAATGGAGGGAGGGTCCCTTAAAGAGGTTCCTCCCTCCCTCCTTCTCCTCCCCTGCAGACCCCCCCCCGCGAGTCTGCCTCCCGCTGAGAGTGAGACAGTCGCCCCTCCCTCCTCCAGGTGGCGTCTTCCTCCAGTCTCTCAAAGGAAGGTCCTCCTCTACTAGCGGCTGGGAGCGATGGGCCCTGGAGTCCCTCCTGACGGCCTTCCTCCTCCTCACCCCCCTCGCAGCCCATTTCCTGTACCAGGGGAAGCTCGAGTGTCTCTTCCTGAACGGGACGCAGCGGGTGCAGTTCTTGGAGCGCCACTTCTACGACCGGCAGGAATATGTCCGCTTCGACAGCGACCTCGGGAAGTTCGTGGCCGTCACGGAGTTTGGGAAGGTGGATGCGGACCATTGGAACAGAGATGAGCAGTGGATGCAGGGCCGGAAAGCCGCTGTGGATTATTTCTGCCGACACAACTACGAGGTTAACAGCTACGAGGCGCCCAAGAGGGAGGAGCGAACGATCGGGCGTAGAAGTGAGTCCTGGGGGGGGAGGGGCTCTTCTTCCCTGGGAGGGGGAGGCCGGGACCCCCCTTTCCTTTCCTGGCCTTCACTGGGGATTCTCCTCCCGGGTGACGGTTCAGCCTCCTTCTTCCTTCTGCCCTCTCAGAGCTCCGGAATCTCCCGCTTCTCCCCAGGATCCCAACTCTCCTCCTGTCCGGGATCTGGGATCCCTTTGATCCCCCCAGGAAATCCACCCAAATCTATGACTTTCTTTTTGGTGGGGGGAGGGGAATCCAGCCAGGTCTCTCTCTCTCCCTCCCTCCTGCTCAATGCAGGCAGTCCTCCATTTAACAACAGTTCACTTAGTGACCGTTCAAAGACACAAGTGAAAACAATGACTTCTGACCCTTTTTCACCCTTATGACCTTTGCAGCCTCCCAGGGTCCCCTGAGCCAAATCCAGGTGCTTGGACACTGACTCATTCTTACGGCAGTCGCATTGTCCCCGGGTCACTGATCCCCTTTTGCGACCTTCCATGGGGAAGTCAGATTCACTTAACAACCCTGTTACTCATTTAACAGCTGCAGGGATTCACTTAATCCGGGGCAAGAAAGGTCATAAAATGAGGCAAAGCTCCTTGAACAAATGCCTCACTTAGCGACAGAGATTCTGGGCTCAATTGTGGTCGTAAGTCGAGGACTACACTGTAATCTATTTCTTTCTCTCCCTGATTCCTTTTTATCCTCTTCAGGAACCGCCTGTTTCCCTCCCTCTTTCCAGCCAGAAGCCCCTCCCTCTTTCTTTCTTGTTTTGTAACAAGTTGTTTTATTTTTTAATCATTCAAATATATCTTTGTGAGGACAGTGAGGTTCCAGGTGTTTTACACTTTAAATCAATCCTGTCCATAATCACAAATACAACTTTCCAGCATCACATCATTATCTATTATCATATTTTCTTCTTTAAATTCTCATAAATTACTTCATATCAGCCTTTTTATGTTTGTTCATTCTCTATCTTCCTTAATCATATATTCAACATGTTTACAGTTTATTCATTTCATTTATCATTCAAAGTTTCCTCTTAATTTATAGCTATCCCAAAATACATTTTCCATCTTATATTCTTTTAGCCAATATTGTCACATTTACAGCAATATATCCTCAGTACCTTACACAAATAGAAATAGAAATAGAATACCTTTACTGTAATTGCATTCAAAATACAATGAAATTTGAAAGCTACTCCAGCACAGTGCCCCAAACACCACATCACAATCATACTATTTAAAAGTATTTAAAGTAAAATAATTAAAGTAATAATAATAATTAAAAAACTAGTCTAAAACCTATTTAAAACATATATTAGGTTAGATAGTTTAAAAATGCCACTTTATACATAGAACTAAATCACAAATGGACTGTTTGATTCAAGACAATTATTGCCTTGGAAAAGAAACTCTTTCTCAGTCTATTAGTCCTCATTTTAAGACACCTATAACATCTCCCTGATGGTAACAATTCAAAGTATGAATGACCAGGATATATATATATATATATATATATATATATATATATATATATAAAAATATAACAGAAAATAACAGATATAACAGAGTATTTAATTCATTAATTCATTAAAATTCCTCTATCTTCCTTGATCATATTTTCAATGTTTACACTTCTCATTTTAGACAAATACATTTTCCATCTTATTTTCTTAGCCAATATTGTCAAACTTATAGCAATATATTACTCATATATAGCACTATACTTCATTATCTTATACAAGTAGATAATAGAATATTTCATGAAAGATATACTAATCATTCTTGTGCTCAGCATGTTTACAGTTTCATACCATTCATTAAGCATTCAAAATTTGATCTTAATTTATATTATCCCTATTATGTCCCCCATTATTACACTTGCCACTGTTGCATATATTTTATTTTCTATATATTCCCTTCCCTCTAACATCTCATTTTTTACTTAAATGACTTTTCTTTTAGCGAATAATATCAAACTTATATATATAACAAAATATATAATTCATTAAAAATATTATCCTACTACATGGTTATAACTATTCTCTGTCAGGCTCCACAAAACATTTCTTTCCATATTTTATCTACTAATCATTTAGATCTTACATAAACATTTGTGTATCTTAATTAATTAATCTATTATAAATTCTTATTTTCATATCTATTACATTTAAATAATTCCTTCTTATTCTAATTCTTAATCCCATCTCCTCAAAATCTATTATATATGTTTTACTACAAATATACCTCATCATGTGGAGTCTCCCTCTTTTCCACTTCTCACCATTGTCTCTAAGTCTTTCTTTTATATAAATTTGTCTGGGTTTTTTTAAAATCATTTTCTATCATCCTTTGGCTTTTTCCCTTAATCCTCCTTCCATTTATCATCATTTTCTGATATTTTCTCTCCCATTTCTCAAAGTTTCCCCCCTCCCACTTTGATCTCCTCTCTGTATGTCTCTAACCATTTCATTAATCAGCATTCCAGTCTCAATATCCTGCCACTTATTTATTATATCCCGATTCTCCGATGTTACCCCCCTCCTGCGTGGTCTGCATTGGCTGCCGGTCACACTCCGGGTGAGATTCAAGGTTTTGGTTTTAACAAACAAAGTCCTACACGACATGGGTCCGCAATACTTAAGGGGCGACTCGGCCGATATCGGTGCCAACTGCCCTGTGCAAGCACACAGGCAAGGACTCTTCGAGGTCCCGTCGGCAAGTCAATGCCGGCTGGCGGTCCCCCAGCGACGAGCCTATTCTGTTGGGCCCCGACCTTTGGAACCAATTACCCCTGGGGTCCACCTGGCCCCTGACTTCCGCACCTTCCGCCATGATTTGAAGACCTGGCTGTTCGACCAATCTGGGCTGTGACCCCTCCCTGGGGGGCGGGTTGGGTTTTTAAATTATTTTAAATTTTAGAGGTACTATTTTGGGCTTGTGATTTGGTTAATTCCTTTTTAATTATTTATTGTGGTTGTTTTAGTTGTGAGCCGCCCTGAGTCTTTGGAGATGGGGCGGCATACAAGTCCAAATAATAAATAAATAAATAAATAAATAAATAAATAAATAAATAAATAAATAAATAATATCCGTCATTAATATCTCATATTCAGCTTCTTTTTTCTTCTTGTGTTATTTGTTCTTCCTTTTGATCCATTTCCTGGTTTCTCTTTCTTCTAACTCCTCCCCCATCTTTGTTCTTTCTTCTTCTGCTGCTACCATAGCCATTTCTGAATTTTCCTCTATATTTTCAGTTCCCAATTCTGGAGATTCTCCTGGACTCCCAAAGAGCAGGTGGCAGTCACGGCTAGGAGAGGATCTGTAAGACTTTGGGTTAGTTGGGCCACTTTGGCAAATAAATTTAATAAATAACTAAAAGTACTAAACAAACAAACAAACAAATGTGGTATTACACCTGATTAAAAGTGTGGTTCCATTTTCCATGAGATCCCAAGAATCTTCCGAATCCTGTTGCGTTTGTCCTTCCCGTCTTCTGCCTTATTTCTTTCCATCTCCACCACATCTGGCAGAAAGTTCCTTCCCCCTCTGGGCGTTTCTAGCGTTTATCTCTGTCGGATTTGCCTATTTGGGGAATTCTTCCTTTTAGAAGACTGCAACTGATCCCAATCAGGAAGGATTTCACTTTTTCCCCTCTTTCAGGATCCCTTTTAATTTCTTGCTGCAATTTACTTTGGAAGATGACTCAAAACACAGAATATTTTCAGGAGTGAAAAGGGATCCTGGCCTGAACTAACCAACTTGTTCTCCTGTTCTGGGCCCTCCTGTGTCTCTCATGCGCCTCCTTCTCCTCCTTCCCTCCAGCCAAGCCCACCGTCACCATCTCCCCCACCAAGATGGACCCTGCTTCCCCCAACACCATCCTCCTCTGCACCGCCACGGGCTTTTACCCCCTGGAGATCGAGGTCCAGTGGCTGAAGAACGGGCAGCTGGAGGAGGAGGGCGTGGCCTTCGGGGAGGAGCTCCAGAATGGAGACTGGACCTACCAGCTCCAGGTGATGCTGGAGACCCAGCCCCAGCGGGGGGACGTCTACACATGCCAGGTGGGGCACGTCAGCCTGGAGGCCCCCATCACCGTCCAGTGGGGTAAGCCCCTCCCCTCCCTCCCCTACTACCCTGAGAAGGGGGAGAGACCCTCCCTGTTGGGGAGCCAGAATGGTCCCTCCTGGGGGAAGGTGGGCCTGATCCTGCAAGCTCAGGTGAGGCTCCTTCTCCTTCCCCAGAGCCCCGTTCCTCCAGCTCTGCCAGGAGCAAACTCTGGACGGGGATCATGGGGGCTGTGATAGGAATGGCCTTCCTGGCTGTGGGGTTCTTCTCCTACCTGAAGAGCAAGAAAGGTGAGTGTGGGGGGGCTGGAGGAGAGATTGTGGGGAGGGGATCATCTAGGGGAGGCCTCTCATCAAGCTCAGCAGGTGGCCAAGAAGGTCTCCCTGATGAATAGTTTTGGGATCTTCTGTTCTTGGAGGGATTATTAAGGAAAGCTCATACAACCTATGATGGGCTATGGATGGGGAGGCGGGACCTCCTGAGTCCTCCAAGCCATGAGGGGTCCTGATTGGCTATTTTTCTCCTTCCAGCGATTCCCATCCAACCTCCTGCAGGTGAGTTTCTTCTCTTCCTCCCTCATCTCAGCCCCTCCTGCAAGTTATAGGTGTTCTTTTTAGTATTTTTTAAAAAATATCTCCTTTCTGTGAATACAGCAAATTTTTGGATTTTGGGCAGCTTTTCCTTATAGAGATCTGAAAGGTACTATTGTAAATAGAAGAATTTATAGAAAAAAGGAGATAACAGGTTATGTAACAATCTGGAAAAAGAGATAGGAAAAAGCCCCAGAATAGCCCAAACCAAGCGAATTTCAACTGAAAAAATATTTATGGCTATGTACGACTGTAACATTATATGGGAAAATGCATATTCGATCTGCAACTAAAAAAGCGGGGAAAATTGTGATGTTTTTATGTTATTTGTGATTGTAAGTCTGTATGTTGTGTTTCTTTTTATAATTGTAAATAAACTTAAAAAAAAGAGAGATCTGAAACAGTATTGCAATCAAAAACAAAAGCACTCACAAATGCTACAGTCTTGCCCAGAATTTTTCCAAGTTTTGGGGAATTGCAAAAGGGAAGGGAAGGAGGGAAGGTAAGGAACACCCCAGGTTTACGTCCCCCCCATATTTTGAAAGCAACCCACCCATCCTGTTAGGCTCCCTGTGGAGGGGGGTTCCTGAGGGTATTCAGGCATGGGGACAAATTCCACCCCGTGGCTATTTAAAAGGGGTGAGTCCCATGTTAATACGCACTGCGGTATTGTGGGCCACTTCAGCAAATGGCAGGAGATTTTCCCAGCTAGATTGCTGATAATTATCACAGCATCTCAGGTATTGTTCTATCATTGCGTTCGCTCGTTCTGCAGCTCCGTCCATACTCGGATGGAAGGTGGAGCTAAGCCCTTGAGAATGATGACCCTATCAACTTCATGAACTCCCTCCAAAACTTTGTCATTAACTGGACCCCTCCAGTCCCAAATGATCCTTCTTGGCACTCCCATGGAGACTCCTTTGGGTTCATTAGTCGAAACCTTGACAGGCTGTTCTTCCTGACCCCCTTCTCCTTGTGGGAATTCACACAATTTCTGGCCCCATCTTCTTTCTTCATCTGGAACATCTGCAGGGAGGGAGGGAGATGGGGGACACCCTCTTGATTAACCCTCTAATTAAGACAATTAGGGAGAATCCCAGAATCCCCTGGAGATGAAATGGGGAGGAATCCCTGGTCCTTCCCAGCCTTTTCCTCCCTGAAATGGGTGGATTCTCCCTCTATCTGTCCCTGCCTGTCAACCACCCCCCTGCAGTGTGGGTCTGCCTTGGGGTTGAGGGGGGCTGAAAGGGAAGAAAAATATGTTTGCTATGGTAAAAGTTTCTCTTTATATTCTGATTTTCTTCCCCGTCTCTTTTTCTGCAGCCCTCATGGATTAATCCTGCTCTCCGATGCAAAAGGATATTTTTTCTTTAGCGGCTGATGACTCTTTGTCCTGTTTGCAACCTCTGAGAAATGGAGGCTGAAGGTGGCAGGTTGGGGGGAGGAAGAGGATGGCAGCTTCCTTTGGGGGCCTCTCTTTCTTGGGAGGGAGGGGTGGAGACCATCTGGACTGTCCCCTGGGATGCTGGGCCAACCTGTCCCTGTAGCCTCCTGATCTCTCCTGGCTTTGAACCCACAGAGGCTTCATCTACATTATTCTTCCTACGAATCCCTTCCCTTCACTTTGCTTTGAAATAATAAACTTAAGATGTTGGAAAACCCTGGAATCCTTCTGTGGAAAAGGAATTTTCCATGAGGTGGCTGTGCTCTTTCTCCTGGCCCCCTCCTCAGCTAAACAAAAGAACTGAATGGACCAATCACAGCACAGCTGTGATTGAGGATTTTCCCGGGCTTTACCAAGCTCCACCTCTCCTGACTCTGGACTATTTAAGGAGCTGGCCTCGTGGCTTCTAGCCAGTTCCACCATTACACAGGTTCCAGCTGCCTGGGATCATGCAGCTGGAAGGATCCTGCCTCAAGCCACGAGGAGGATCTTTGGGACTCCAGTCACATAGGTGACTGCCACAAGAAGAAAGGAAAAGACTCCAAGAAGGAACAAATAGACATTGATATACCTTTTAACTATTTTTATTGTTTTTGTACTTTGTTTATAACAATAAATAACTTTGGATTGGATCCACTGGGCTCAGACTTTTTCCTGATAATTTCACAGTAGAGAAAGGTAACGAACCACCCACCTCTAACTCTAAAAAACCCCAACAACTGGTAGCAGAGGATGGTTTGTACCTTCTCTACGTAGTGGGTTATCTGGATGCCCAGTTTGAAACCAACGCGGGAGGACCAAGTGCTGACCAGAGCCAGAACCAGGCAGATGGCTCTCCAGCGTCGATCCCAAGAAGCCAGAGCCGAAGCAACATCGGCTGAAGCGTCTCAGGCTTGGGGGGGGCAAGAAGCAGATGGCACAATGGACCCTGCATTCTCTACCCCCCACAGAACCCCTCACGGCTGCGAGTGGGCACCCACCAGCCTTAAACACCGAGGAGCCAGAGGACAGAAGCAAGACACTTCACACCTCATCGCTCAACCCGGAGGAGAAGGAAGAAATGAGATCAGCAATTCTCCAGATGTTCGGCTTGGAAACCGCAAGTGGAGAACCAGTCGTCGATCTCATCCACCTCCTGCAAAGAATGGCACCGGTGGCAACGGCCAGGGACAGGACGATGACCCAGGAAGGCACCAAAGCGGTAAGAGCCATCCAGTCCTGCCCCGGAACCCCTTCTGCCACCAGCAGCACGCGGGCTGAAAGCCATCAGCCTTCCCAATTGAATTTCCCGCGCGAAAACATGGCGCCCGGTCAGCGGCAAATTCAAACTGACCGAGTTAAAATGGCGCCGCCCATCCCCACGCTGTTTCCCTATGGCCTGCCAGGGCAAGCGAGCCCTAGCACTGAAGTCACCCACCTGGCAGCGGCTGGTGCTGTGGTGACTGGGGGATTGGCACCACCTATCTCCCCAATGGCTACCTACTGCCCGAGAAGCCCATCGGGGGAAGAAGCAGGGATCACCAACCTGGCAGTGCCTACCACTGCGGTGATCCAGCGCCTGCCAACCTGGAGGTTGGCCCCACTGGCAGCAGCGGCGCTGAACCCAGCCGCCGAGCATGCCCCCAGTCCAGGCCATGCAGGCCCTCGCCCAGGCGACCGATCCGGTCACGGCGGCCCGACAAGCACCAAGCCCGATCTCGCCCACCGACGCCGAGATCAAAAGTGCCATCAGGATGCTAACAGCAGTCCTGGAAGCAAGATACCAGCCTCCCCCTAGCCTCCCGACGAGAGCGGCCCTCCCAGACGGCTCCCCGACGATCGCGGCCCCATACTCACCGTTTCCGGCGATTCCAGCGACGTCGCGTCTTCTTCGGCCTTCCCAGGCCTTCACAGCAGCTCAACGGCCGGAGCCGGAGCTGCTGGGGCAGGCCCGAGGCCTACCTCCGGAGCCAGGCCGGAGAGATCCTTCCCGGCGATGTTCAGCGCGAAATGAGCTTCGCGCATGCTCAGATCGGATCTTCAACCCCTCCCACCGGGAGGGCGACTTCCAAATAAGGAAACCTTCGGTTTCGCACCGACTATACCACTCCCGTACTGTCAGTTTCCTAACATTCAGCACCCTGGACAGCAGCCACATGCTTTCTCAATGCAGGCAAATACCAGCCTTCTACTGCTTGATTTTAAAAAGCTGTCAGCTACAGGAAGGAACCTTTTAGAGTGGTCCAAAGCGGTTCAAGTACTGTTCATGAAGGAGAACGCTTTGCATCTGTTGGTGGATCCCCCTCCTAAGCCTTGGCCACTGGAAACTGACCTGCTACACCATAAGGTTTATTGTTTATTGTTATTAAGTATAGATCCTGTGCTATATCCAAATATTCCTCATAATCTGACTGTCTTTGAAATTTGGAAAAAATTATTTAACCTATTTTATACCAGGAATTCCAATACCACTGCTAGGATCTCCAGGGAGTTCCACTCTGCTAAATTGAGGGCAGGGATGGACATGAGTGAGCATCTTTGTGAGCTCAGTAAAATGAGGGAAGAATTAATATTAAGGGGGGAGCAAGTGCCAGAGCACAGTTTAATTAGTATAATTATAAATTCATTGGACCCTAGCTGGAATAATTTTGTGTCCCAAATAGACAATTCCAATTATGATGGGATGTCTCTGGAAGTCCTGTCAGGTAAACTGATTGCTGAGGACAATCTAAGAAAAGACAGAGCAAGCTTCCACAGGGAGAGGAGAGTCACCAGGAGGCCCAACAACTCAGATGGTGTAAATGCTGTTGGGGAATGTTTCAGTTGTGGCTCAAGGGGACAATACAAGAGAGACTGCCCATGCAGCAATGGTATGGGGGGAAGGCAAAGAATGCCCTCTGGCAATAGGAGCAATAGGAGGTCACCCACACCTCATAGGGGGCCTCAACACAGCTCCTCAAATCAGAAAAAGGGAAGGGGGACCAGAAATGAGAACAGGTTTAAAAGGGACAGATTTAACCTGGAAAATAACTTCGCCAACATGGTAGAAACCAATTACCCCAGGCTCACCAAAAGGCAACGTGAGCAGCTATGGCTATTAGATAGTGGGGCAAGCAAGCACATGGTGAAGGACAAGAGCTTGTTCACAGAGCTCCAGAGACATGATTGTTGTGTCAAGGTGGCCAATGGTATAAAAACCAAGGTTGTGGGTATAGGTAATGTGTGTATCCCGGGCTTGGGAGATCAGTGGTATTTTTATGTCCCTGCCTTAGAACATAACCTTCTTAGTACCCTGAAACTCAGTGAGGACTCTGACATAGAGGTGTTATTTACCAAAGGGAAGCCATAGTGACCAATAATGGTCACACTGTTGGGAAGGTATTGAAAATAAATAACCTGCCATATTATTCTCCTGTCACAAGGACTGAAGGTTCAGGGGCCAGCAACACAATTGATACAGATGACTCAGATGATGAGTCTCAACCAGAACCAGGAGTCAAGACCAGGGGTTACAGAGGAAAGAAGGGGACAATGGCAGCTACACAGGTAACCAGGAAAGGACAAAGAGCGTCAGATTTAACTTGAAACACAGTGATGAGCAAACCAGGGACGCCAACACTGTTTCTATTGGGAAACCACTCCATGATGAGTGCGCTCATCTCATGCACCGTAGACTTGGCCACATTAGTTTCCCTATTGTGCAGAAAATGTCTGAATATTCCAGGGTTTAAACATCAAAGACTGTAATGTTTTTATGGACTGCTCCATCTGCAGGAGCGCAAAGTCAAAAGTTAAACCAGCACCCAGAAAATCAGAAAGGCAATCTGAGTACAAATTCCAGCTGGTACATATGGACTTAGTAGGCCCTATGAAACCTTCACTTGGCAAGAACCAATATTTTCTAACCATCGTAGATGATTACAGCAGATATGGTTTTGTTTATCTACTCAAAACCAAGGACCAGGCCTTTTCCAAATTTAAAGAGTTCCACAGTCTGATAGAGAATCAGCACAAGGTCAGGATACAAAGAATCTTAACTGACAGGGGAACTGAATTCAACTCTACTCAGTTCTCTAACTGGTTGAAGGAAAAGGGCATAATCCACATGAAAACAGCCCCTTTTTCCGCTTTTCAGAACGGGGTGGCAGAATGGAGGAATGGTGTATTACAGGCCATGATGAGATGTGTCCTAGAGGACGCTAATCTCAAATTTGTTTACTGGGCAGAGGCTGTTCTCTATGCTAACTATACACTAAATAGGATATGGTCCAGCGTAGTACAGAAAACCCCATATGAGATGGTGTACGGATGTAAGCCAAGCTTAAAGCACCTCCACGTTTTTGGGGTGATGGCAGACGTACATGTACCTAAGGAACTCAGGAGAAAGGGGGAAAAGGTGTCAGTCAGACTAAGATTTGTTGGGTACGAAGCAGGCTCTAAAGCACACAGGTTCATTGACACAAACAACAGAGTTGTCATTTCCAGGTCAGCCGCTTTTCACGAAAGCACAGATTGGAGCAGAATTCACGCTAATGAAATTCTGACTCACACACCTCCTCAGGATCTGACCAGTCAAGAGACAGATGTATCAGAAAGCCCATCTAGTGATGGTGACACATCTGACTCAGAGGACAAGAGAGAGCAAGTGCCCTCCAAACCCCTAAAGGGGATCCTCAAGGAAAGGAAGGGGGTACCCTGGAAGAAGGGACACTCCAAACTTAAAAGATATGATAATAGTGATGAGGAGGATAACACATCAGACAGTTCTGATACTCATGAGGAACCAACCAGTAGGCCAGTCAGATCCACCAGGAATACAAAACCAAAAGGTATGAGGATTTCATTACCTATGTAAATCAAGTATCAGTTACACCTCAAAGGTATGAGGACATATTAGCTACCACAGAGGGAGCAAGACAATTGGTATAAGGCAATGGATTCAGAGATGGATAGCCTCAGGAAGTTAGAAGTGTTTACACCCTCTAAGCTACCCAAGGACAAAAGGTGATTGGCACAAGGTGGGTGTACAAGAAGAAACCGCTTGAGGACGGTAACTTCATATACAAGGCAAGGTTAGTTGCACAGGGATTCTCACAACGATTCCCTGATGACTATGTTGAAACTTTTTCACCAACTGTGCGCCCAGAGAGCGTTAAAGCTGCGCTTACTATAGCTACCATACATGGGGAAAGTGTACACCAATTTGACATACAGACAGCATACCTACATGCCAAATTAGATAAAGAGTTATATGTTAGAGCTCCCCAGGGATTAGACCAAAGGGAAGGTGGAATTTGGTTACTGAATAAAAGCCTATATGGCTTGAAACAATCAGGAAGGAGATGGTACGAGTGTCTCACAAAATGTCTAAGACAGATGGATTTTTTGGCCTCATCAGCTGATGAGTGTGTGTTCATTAGAGAACAGAAGGGGATCAAGGAAACTGTTTTGATTTATGTAGATGACATACTGTACATCTGCAAGTCAGAGAGTAAATACAAAATCTTCTCTGAGCAATTGGGCAAGGAGTTTACACTAAAACCCTTAGGCCGAATTGATAAATTTTAGGGGTGCAATTCACTAAAACTGAGAAGGGGTTTGCACTTTCTCAGCAGGATAAGATAGTAGATCTGCTCGACAGATGTAGCATGGCAGAGGCTAAACCTTGTGACACCCCATGCAGACAGATTTCCTCAAGAATATGTATAATGAAAGCCCAGAATTCGAACAGAAGACACTTTACAAGTCTGTACTAGGTTCACTATTATACATTGCCAGTTGGACAAGGCCAGACATTAGCTTGACTGTGAATGTCTTGTCCAGGCACTCAGAGAACCCCACTCAGTTTCACTGGAGTGGAATCAAAAGGGTTCTCAGGTATCTAAAGGGCACTATTGATTATTCACTGTTATTGGAACCTTATACATCTGAGAAGCCAGACCTCTATTGCTACTCAGACGCAGATTGGGCAGGAGACAGCAAGTCCAGGAAGAGTACCTCAGGGTATATCGTATTCTTGAATGGTAGCCCTATTCATTGGTATTCGGGTAAACAAAACTAATAGCCACCTCTACAGCGAAGCGAATATGTGTGCCTGTCTAAGACATCAAACAATTTAATATGGTTTGATGAGTTATTAAAGAACCTGTGGGAAGAACCTGTATACCCAATCACTATCCATGAGGATAACAGGGCAGCCATTGACATATCAAAGGCTGAAGCTGTGGGACAAAGGTCACGCCACATTGACATTAAGTATAAACATGTCAGGCAGTTATCAAAAATGGGATTTATTGAGACTGTTTTCACTGAAACAAGAGAACAAGTCGCAGATGTTTTCACTAAACCTTTGCCCCGGGACCAGCACCTGTACCTGTTGGGAAAAATACCCCTGGTTATATAATATGTACCTGTTGCTGTATTATGTATGCATATGTAAAGAATATGATGTTGTTGTGTTAGATTTTGATATGTGCCATTAGAAAGGCACAGAGAAGGGGATTGTGGAAAAGGAATTTTCCATGAGGTGGCTGTGCTCTTTCTCCTGGCCCCCTCCTCAGCTAAACAAAAGAACTGAATGGACCAATCACAGCACAGCTGTGATTGAGGATTTTCCCGGGCTTTACCAAGCTCCACCTCTCCTGACTCTGGACTATTTAAGGAGTAGCCTCGTGGCTTCTAGCCAGTTCCAGTTCCAGTTCCACCATTATACAGGTTCCAGCTGCCTGGGATCATGCAGCTGGAAGGATCCTGCCTCAAGCCACGAGGAGGATCATTGGGACTCCAGTCACATAGCTGACTGCCACAAGAAGAAAAGAAAAGACTTTTTCCTGATAATTTCACAGTAGAGAAAGGTAACGAACCACCCACCTCTAACTCTAAAAAACCCCAACAATCTTCTAAGATGGAGTTCCCCAATCTTTTCGCCTTTGCCGACCGGAGTGTTGGTGGTGGAGATAGGAGGTAGTCCTGTGTGTGTGTGGCAGGCAAGCACCCATGCAGCACAGTATTTTGCCTTGCCATATGTATTTCAACATCATTCTATTTAAGTCTTCGAAAAACTCTTTCCCTAATCTGATTGGAATTGTCTGGAATTGTCTGGAATTGCCTAGAATTCTAGGCAATACATTCATCTTGATTGTTGATATTCTCCCAATCAATGATAGTTGTAAGTTTTTCCATTTTTCCAACTCTCAAGCCAGACATTAGCTTGACCGTGAATGTCTTGTCCAGGCACTCAGAGAACCCCACTCAGTTTCACTGGAGTGGAATCAAAAGAGTTCTCAGGTATCTAAAGGGCACTATTGATTATTCACTGTTATTGGAACCTTATACATCTGAGAAGCCAGACCTCTATTGCTACTCAGATGCAGATTGGGCAGGAGACAGCAAGTCCAGGAAGAGTACCTCAGGGTATATCGTATTCTTGAATGGTAGCCCTATTAATTGGTATTCGGGTAAACAAAAACTAATAGCCACCTCTACAGCGGAAGCGGAATATGTGTGCCTGTCTAACAAACAATTCAATTTGATATGGTTTGATGAGTTATTAAAGAACCTGTGGGAAGAACCTGTGGGAAGAACCTGTATACCCTATTACTATCCATGAGGATAACAGGGCAGCCATTGACATATCAAAGGCTGAAGCTGTGGGACAAAGGTCACGCCACATTGACATTAAGTGTAAACATGTCAGGCAGTTATCAAAAATGGGATTTATTGAGACTGTTTTCACTGAAACAAGAGAACAAGTCGCAGATGTTTTCACTAAAATGATCACAAAAAATATGACAGATAAACAGAAAGAATCACTGGCCACAATAATGGATATTGAAATTGTGGAAAAAATAAAGTATTTAGGAATTATTATATCATCCAGATTTAGCTCCCTCAAGAAAGATAACTATGACCCCCTTATTAAACGAATATCGGAGGATTTAATAAGATGGAACAATTTAAATCTATCCTTTATGGGCAGGATAGCCACGGTAAAAATGAATATCTTACCTAAATTACTATTCCTTTTTCAAAATGCTCCTATAATACTTAATAGAACCTTTTTTGACAGGTTGAACAAGATAATATCAAGTTTTATTTGGCAAAAGAGAAAACCGAGGATAAAATTAAAATTACTACAAGATGCCACAGAGAGAGGTGGATTGGGCTTGCCAAATTGGGAACTGTACCATAGTGCTGCAATAATGATGTGGTTAAAAGATTGGATTAACCATACTAACACGAGAGTATTAACATTAGAGGGACACAATCTTCAGTCAGGTTGGCATGCTTTTCTTGGACAAGACAATATAAAAGGATATAGCTATGTGCAAAAACACAAATTTAGACAGACACTTTTACATACCTGGTTTAAAATCAAGAAACAAATGTACATCCAAACCCCAATTTGGCTATCAACATTAGAAGCTTTGATGCACCCACATTTATTAAGATACGACAAAATTATAACCTACGAAGAGCTCTTAGACGTAAAAGGTGATTTACTAACTAGACAACAATTGATTGATAAAGGAATAGATTTGGAATGGTGGGCCTATCTGCAACTCCAATCTAAATATGCAAAGGACAAGAGGGAATTGGGTATCAGTACAACAAGGACTGAATTGGACGAAATCTTGCTAGGGCAGGATAAAAAGATGATCAAAAAAATTTATCATGTATTATTAGAGGCCAAAATGGAAGAAGAAATTGTGAAAGAAACAATGGTACTATGGATGAGAGACTTTGGTTATAACATAAATCTGGATGATTGGCGCAATATTTGGATTAGAAATAAAAAAATAACCCTAGCAACCCCGTATAAAGAAAACCTCTATAAATTATTTTATAGGTGGCATATGACACCAATAAGATTAGCTAAAATTAATAATAAACTCTCACCTATCTGTTGGAAATGCAACAAGGAAAAAGGCACTTATTATCATATGTGGTGGCGTTGCAGAAAGGCCCAGGAATTTTGGAAACAAGTTCATAAATGGCTACAGGAAATGTGCAAGGAGGAGATACAATTCACCCCAGAATTCTTTCTACTCGGAATTACAAAAAGAACATATCCGAAAGACTTTTTCTACTTAATGATACATATTATCACTGCAGCAAGGATGGCTTTTGCTCAGAACTGGAAAAATATTGAAACTCCAACTGAAGCAGAAACACTAAGAAAAATTATTACGTGCGCAGAGATGGACAAATTGACTATGGAACTAAAAAACAAGGAAGAAATGGACTATTATAAAATATGGAACAATTTTTACGGATGGCTGGATAGAAGAAAGATCCAATAGCTTATCTTAAATTGGATTTGATCTACATTGGACAATAAGTGAGATGAACTTAGCAATACCTGTTCAATTTAATGTATGCTTTGTGCGTGTGTGGTTATATGTCGTTTAAGTTTATGTTTGTTTATGTGTGATTATATATAATAAAATAAACTATAAATTAAAAAAAAATGGGATTTATTGAGACTGTTTTCACTGAAACAAGAGAACAAGTCGCAGATGTTTTCACTAAACCTTTGCCCCGGGACCAGCACCTGTACCTGTTGGGAAAAATACCCCTGGTTATATAATATGTACCTGTTGCTGTATTATGTATGCATATGTAAAGAATATGATGTTGTTGTGTTAGATTTTGATATGTGCCATTAGAAAGGCACAGAGAAGGGGATTGTGGAAAAGGAATTTTCCATGAGGTGGCTGTGCTCTTTCTCCTGGCCCCCCCTCCTCAGCTAAACAAAAGAACTGAATGGACCAATCACAGCACAGCTGTGATTGAGGATTTTCCCGGGCTTTACCAAGCTCCACCTCTCCTGACTCTGGACTATTTAAGGAACTAGCCTCGTGGCTTCTAACCAGTTCCACCATTACACAGGTTCCAGCTGCCTGGGATCATGCAGCTGGAAGGATCCTGCCTCAAGCCATGAGGAGGATCTTTGGGACTCCAGTCACATAGGTGACTGCCACAAGAAGAAAAGAAAAGACTTTTTCCTGATAATTTCACAGTAGAGAAAGGTAACGAACCACCCACCTCTAACTCTAAAAAACCCCAACACCTTCCTTCCTTCCTCTTCCTCCTCCTCTTTCTCTTCCTGCCCCACAGGAGGCTCCTCCCTCAAATGCCTCGGATCCTCCATCCAGGCTACTTTGGGGGTCCAAAGCCAGAAGTGGTTGGGAGGAGGGGGGCAGATCCAGGAGGGGAGGGTCTGGGCCCCTCCTGCTCACCGGCCTCCTTGCTCTGCTTCCCCTCAAGCCCCCTTTGGAGGAGCAGAATGCCAGCAGGCAGGGTCCTCCCTGAGCACTTGTGGGAGACATTGGGGCACCTGAGACCCCCCACTCACCTGGCCATTTCAGCCATTTCTCTCCCTTACAACTGGAGGAAGATCCTGCCCCATTTTGGCACCCACTGCCTCCCTCCCTCCCTCCCTCTTTGGGGACCAGATTCGAATGGTATAGACTAGAGTCTCCTGCTCTATGGTTTAAATGGTGTAGGCCCAAGCAGGGGGTTGGACTAGATGATCTCCAATAAAGCCATCTGAAGCCTTTCCTGGTGTAGAAGACGTTTGCCATGGAGGGGAAGACTAGCTCTGTGGGGAAAAAAGGGGGGGAATTCAATGTGGCAGCCCTGAGTGGAAGACCCTCCTTCTCCCCAGCATCCCTAGATGCCCTTGGTAGCCCTCCAGCTGAGCCTTGCCCCTCCAGAGGTCATCCAGACTGGCTCTGCAGGACTCCAGCTAGATCTCTAGGGCAGATTTCCCCTCCCAATTCTCATCTGGGGTCTTGGGGCCACCACAGGAAGAATCGGTTGGTGTGGTTGGAGGAATTGTCTGAAACAGGGAAGATTTGGGCTCCTGTCGGCAAAACCTCCCCTTGGAAGGCAGATGCAGAACCTGGAGAAGGAACAACACCAAATGTATCAATGACAGAAGAAAATTCAGATTTCCTTAACAAAGAAAAGGCATTGTTGGTGATAGATTCTTCATTGCTCAGGGAACTGAACCAGCCATTTGTAGAGAATCAAACTAGGGTGGTTGGTTGTTTCCCAGGAGCAGCTATCAAAGAGGCGACTGAGGGGCTTACAGAAATAATGAAGTCCAGATTCTTATTATCCCTTTTCCTCTTTCATGTGGGAGGAATGAAAAAGTCCTGGAAACTTCGGTGGGCCAGAGGACCAAGGGTGCCCACCTGGAGACTCAGCCATGGGGCGAGAGGACAATCCCTGAGCTGCCCTCGTGAAGAATCCTGGATTGTTGCCTGCTGGATCCTGGCCAGTTCCTCAGTTCCCGGGAGGCCCAACGCTTCAGGCTAGGAAGTGGAACTCTGCAGCTGATGGGGATCTGCGGCCCATGTTGTGTGACTGGGTGTGTCCAGAGACACAATTGTGAGGCAGGTTCAGACTCTTATTATGGGGACTCAGTTCTGGATGGCTGAGGTCGGTGCTGGGGTGAGGAGGTAGTTTGTCTCTTCCAGCCCCCTTCAGGAGAGGATCCAGGCCATCCCAGGATAGGCACCCTGTGGGATGCCTGCCTGCTGCAGCTGGGGGAGGGTTGGGGCTCTGAGCCCTGGCCTGATCTGGCATCACCAACCATCAGCTGATCTTTCATCATCCGCCACCAACAGCCGGCAGCTGCCCAGCCTCCCATGGCCTCCCCTGGCTGAGAGGGACCAGCCTGCTTAGCCTGAGGATGGGAGACCACCAGGACGCATCAGAGCTGCTGCAGAGGCTGAAACTCCTCCAGGACAAGAAGCTTCAGGCCCTCCTCAAACTCGCCTCCCTCAAAAGATTTACTTCCCTCTTTTTCCTCTTTCAGCCTTGCCTGGTCGTCTCCCTCAAACTCTCCCCCTTTCTCAGCTCCTGCCATTTGGAAGACCTCGTGGGAACCCAATTCCCCTTGTCCAGAGGGAGGGGACAAGGTTAGAGTGGAGTGGAACCCCTAAAGCGATTAGAGCAGCGAGATGTGCTTACTTCTCTGCTCTGATGGCCATAGATGCGCTCTGTGGCCCTGTTCAGGCTCACTCGCTCCCTCCTGCATTTGGAGGAGGAGGGACCCTGCGTGGCAGAGCAGAGGAATTTAGTTTACATCTGGCGGATAAGGTCGCTCAGATTCGGGCTGGCTTGGACTCTGACTGGCAGGATCTTGGCGATGGAGTGGCGATGAGTCTTGTGGATCCTATCTGGGTTGAGTTTGACCCTGTCTCCCTGGATGAAGTGGACAGGATCATCGAGGCTGTCTTCCACCACGTGTTTATTGGACCCGTGTCCTTCCTGGTTGGTTTGCCTCCTCCAGGGAGGTCCAGGCAGTTGTCACGCGTTGGCTCCAGGCAGGTTGTCAGCGCCTCTTTGAGTGAGGGTTTTTCCTGCCTTGAAAAGAAGCGGTGGTGAGACCCCCCTCAGAAAGCCTGCTCTGGACCCAGCTGTTTTTGAACAACTATCGTCCAGTCTCCAACCTTGGCTTTTTAGCGAAGGTTGTCAGAAGCGTGGTGGTTCAGCAGCTTTGCTGTTCCTGAGAAAACTGATTACCTCGACCTGTACCAATGGGCTTCAGGCGGACACAGCACTGAGACAGCATTGGTCGCACTGGTGGATGATCTCTGGAGGGCTCAGGACAGGGGTTTTCCTCTGTCCTGGTCCTTTTAGATCTCTCAGCGGCTTTCGATACCATCGACCATGGTATCCTTCTGTGGCAGCTCCGGGGGTTGGGAGTGGGGGCACCGTTTCACGGTGGTTCTCCTCTTCCTTCAGGACACTTTCGCAGTCAGTGTTGGCAGGAGAGCAGAGGTGGTCCCGGGCCCCTCACTTGTGGGGTGCCCCAGGGGTTGGTTCTCTCACCTCTCTGTTTAATATCTACATGAAACAGCTGGGTGAGATCATCCATGGTTTTGGGGTGAGTACCATCAATATGCAGATGATACCCAGTTGTATATCTCCACCCCAGACCAGATCAGTGATGCTCTCTCTCAGTGATGTCCTGGTGCTTGGGCTGGTGCAGGCCTGGATGGGGAGTAACAGACTCCGACTCAGCCCAGCCAAGACAGTGGCTGTTCCTACCAGCATCTCCGTGTTCAGTGGATGTGCCATCTTTGGTCATGGGGGAGGTGTTACCCCGTGGATGAAAGGCGAGGAATCTGGGCATCCTCCTGGATGCACAGCTCAGTCTGGAGGACCAAGTGGGAGCTGTGGCCAGGGGGCTTTTGCCCAGGTTCAGCTGGTTCGCCAGCTCGCCCGCCACCTGAACCGAGATGGCCTTGAGCGGTCACTCATGGCTTCGTCACTTCCAGAATCAACTACTGCATCGCTCTCTGCACATGGGCTACCCTTGCGGATTACTGGAGGTTGCAGCTGGTGCAGAGGAATGCAGCTGCAGCGGGCTGTGATGAGGAGTATCGATACTCCCATGTTACACCCTCCTCTTGCGACTTGCATTGGTTGCGGTTGCCTTCGGGTTTCCTTCAAGGTGTTAGTAACAACTTATGCCCCTAAATGGCTTGGGTCAGGGTACTTGCAGGAGCGCCTCCTGCCCAGCATCACTCCGATCGCCCCGTGCGCTCCCACAGGAGGGGCCTCCTGGGAATACCGTCGGTTACGCATTGTCGGCTGGCGGTTCCCAGGGCTAGGGCCTTTTCTGTGGGAGCGCCGCCCTATGGAATCAGCTCCCTGTGGATCTTCGTTTGGCCCCTGATCTCCGCTCCTTTTGTCGAGACCTGTTTCAGCAGCCTGGCCTGGATTGACCTGGGGGTGGGTTGTTTTAATAGTATTGTTTATTATGGTAATTTTAATTGTTTTAATGTTTCCTGTAATTTATAGACTTGTCTTTAATATCTTTTTATTGTAAATATATTTCTTTTTATATGTTCGCTGCCCTGAGTCCCTCGGGAGAAGGGCGGCATACAAGTCTAATAAAATAATAATAATAATAAAGGGGGGCAACAGGGGGTCTCACCTTCCCTGGTCCTTGCCCCCACCTCTAAATACAGAAGCCTTTTAGCCTTTCCCACCTTCCTGAGGCTCAGGGTGCAAGGGAGGCAATTGGGGGTCTCCAAGCCCTCTTTATACTCCCCCCCCGGGAGAGATCCCCCCTTTGCTGCCGGTCCCAGGTGCAGGAGGAAGCCCCACCCCCAGTCTTGGCTCAGGAGGAGAAGGCTGCCGCTAACAGCAGGAGGGGAGGGGGGAAGAGGGAGGGAGAAAGAAGCGATGGGGAGAAGGGGAAAGTGGGAGAGGAGGGGGAGGCGAGGAGGAGGGGAGGAGGAGGAGAGAGGAGAGGGGGGAGGGCAGCACCACCGAATTCTATTTCTGACTTCCATAGTCGAACAATGAGCACCAATGAGCGACCTGTGGATTACAAAATTTTCACTACAATTATTGCTAATAGACTAAAAAAATAATGAGTGAGTATTTACATCGGATCAGAATGGTTTCCTTCCCAATAGATATATTAAAATAATTTAGAATTATATTGGACAGTCTGGAGTACTATGAAGCCCACTCAGAAAAACAAGCAGCCTTTGTTTTCCTGGATGCTCAAAACTTTTGATAATCTTAATTGGCAATTTATGAAACAACAAATTTATGATATTAATTTAGGCACTAAATTTGAAAATATTATTAATGCAATCTACTCGATACAAAAATGCATTTTAATTAATGGAGAGATGACCCAAACCTTAAGAATAGAAAAGAGAGTAAGACAGGGTTGTCCAGTTATCTTCTCTCTGCATCATATTGGCATTGGAAGTATTATTAGAAATGTTAGACAATAAGGTAAGGATTAAAGGTAAGATGAAATGTAGTGTATAAACTTCAAGCATTACAGAATGACATGGTTTTATTATAGAGGAGCCGACAGAAAGCGGACCAGTACCTATTAGGGAATTAGAAAAATATGGAATGGTAGCAGGACTAAAATTAATAGGCAAAAGAAAATCCTAGTGAAAAATCTTAAAGAACATAAAGTAAAAGAATTAGAAAAGATTTGTGGACTCCAATCAACAAAGAAAATCAAATATTTAGAATTTGGTTGACAGCTCATTGTAAAGCGATAAAAGAATAACTATGATACTTTGCTAGTACAAACAAAAAGAGATTTAGAAACATGGAAGAATTTGAAACTATCATTAATGGGCGAATAGCAGCTATAAAATGTCTATTCTACCAAAATTTTATATCTATTCCAAACTATTCAGTGAAATTAGGAAAACCCTTTTTGACACCTTGAATAAAACAATATAAAATTTATTTGCAAGGTAAAAACCAGATAAATTAGATTTTTACAAGATATGAAGAGAGCAGGGGAGGATTAGGATTGCCAAAATGGGAAACATAGTGCAGCAAATTTGGTGTGGTTGAAGGAGTGGATTAATCTCAAAAATAAAGAATACTACTAGCTATTGAGGGCATGACCTCCAAAGAGGATGGCATGCTTTTATGGGAGATAGAAATACTAAAAAAAATACTTCCATAGACATTTAATTAGAGACTCGCTGATGTATAATTGGATTAAGGTGAAAAAAAAAACATTATCTGAAAATTCCAATTTGGCTATCTATGATGGAAACAACGATTCACCCAAATAATTTAGACTTATGTAAAATGTTAAAATATAGGGACTTATTAGACAATTCTGGAAACTCAAAAACTATATATGAGCTACAGAACAGGGACTCTAGAGTGGACTGGTGGGCTTACATTCAAATATCATCATGATATAAAAAGATGTAAGCAATTTGGAATACAAAAATTTACAAATACCTATTAGAAGTAGAATTGGAAGAAGAAATTGTTAAAGGATGTATGATTGCGTGGGGTCAAAATATAGGGCATAACATTAATTTGGCGGTTGGGAAACCATTTGGAATAGAAATTATAAAATGACAAAATCGATAACATATAAAAGGAGAATACATATAAAATATTTTACAGTTGGCATCTT
>SOZL01001318.1:96536-145619 GCA_009733165.1 Naja naja
TCCTGGTGGTCTCCCATCCTCAGGCTAAGCAGGCTGGACCCTCTCAGCCAGGGAGGCCATGGGAGGCTGGGCAGCTGCCCGCTGTTGGTGGCGGATGATGAAAGATCAGCTGATGGTTGGTGATGCCAGATCAGGCCAGGGCTCAGAGCCCCAACCCTCCCCCAGCTGCAGCAGGCAGGCATCCCACAGGGCGCCTATCCTGGGATGGCCTGGATCCTCTCCTGGGAAGGGGGGGCTGGAAGAGACAAATTACCTCCTCGCCCAGCACCGACCTCCCCATAATAAGAGTCTGAACCTGCCTCACAATTGTGTCTCTGGACACACCCAGTCACACAACATGGGCCGCAGATCCCCATCAGCTGCAGAGGCGCTTGGGTTCCGCTTCCCTAGCCTGAAGCGTTGGGCTCCTCCGGCGAACTGAGGAACTGGCCAGGATCCAGCAGGCAACAATCCAGGATTCTTCACGAGGGCAGCTCAGGGATTGTCCTCTGCCCCATGGCTGAGTCTCCAGGTGGGGCAGCCCCTTGGTCCTCTGGCCCACCGGAAGTTTCCAGGGACTTTTTCATTCCTCCCACATGAAAGAGGGAAAAGGGATAATAAGAATCTGGACGTCATTATTTCTGTAAGTCACTCAGTTGCCTCTTTGATAGCTGCTCCTGGGAAACAACCAACCACCCTAGTTTGATTCTCTACAAATGGCTGGTTCAGTTCCCCTGAGCAATGAAGCATCTATCACCAACAATGCCTTTTCTTTGTTAAGGAAATCTGAATTTTCTTCTGTCATTGATACATTTGGTGTTGTTCCTTCTCCAGGTTCTTGCATGCTGCCTTCCAAGGGGAGGTTTTGCCGACAGGAGCCCAAATCTTTCCCGTGTTTCAGACAATTCCTCTAACCACACCCACTGATTCTTCCTGTGGTGGCCCCAAGACCCCAGATGAAGAATTGGGAGGGGGAAATTCTGCCCTTAGAGATCTAGCTGGAGTCCAGCAGAGCAAGTCTGGATGACCTCTGGAGGGGGCAAGGCTCAGCTGGAGGGCTACCTAAGGGCATCTAGGGATGCTGGGGAGAAGGGAGGGGTCATCCACTCAGGGCTGTCCCATTGAACCCCCTCCTTCTTTCCCACAGAGCTGGTCTTCCCCTCTGTGGCAAATGTCTTCTACACCAGATGGATTTATTGGAGGTCATCTAGTCCAACCCCCTGCTTGGGCCTACACCATTTAAACCATAAAGCAGGAGACTCTAGTCTATACCATTCGAATCTGAGCCCCAAAGAGGGAGGGAGGGAGGGAGGCATTGGGTGCCAAAATGGGGCAGGATCTTCCTCCAGTTGTGAGGGAGAGAAATGGCTGAAATGGCCGGGTGAGTGTAGGGGGGTCTCAGGTGCCCCCAATGTCTCCCCACAAGTGCTCAGGGAGGACCCTGCCTGCTGGCATTCTGCTCCTCCAAAGGGGGCTTGAGGGGAAGCAGAGCAAGGAGGCTGGTGAGCAGGAGGGGGCCCAGACCCTCCCCCTCCCTGGATCTGCCCTCCCTCCTCCCGAACCACTTCTGGCTTTGGAGCCCCCAAAGTAGCCTGGATGGTGGATCCGGAGGCATTTGAGGGAGGAGCCTCCTGTGGGGGCAGGAAAGAGGAAGAGGAGGAGGAAGAGGAAGGAAGGAAGGTGTTGGGGTTTTTTAGAGTTAGAGGTGGGTGGTTCGTTACCTTTCTCTACTGTGAAGTTATCAGGAAAAAGTCTGAGCCCAGTGGATCCAATCCAAAGTTATTTATTGTTGTAAACAAAGTACAAAAACAATAAAGATAGTTAAAAGGTATATCAATGTCTATTTGTTCCTTCTTGGAGTCTTTTCCTTTCTTCTTGTGGCAGTCACCTATGTGACTGGAGTCCCAAAGATCCTCCTCGTGGCTTGAGGCAGGATCCTTCCAGCTGCATGATCCCAGGCAGCTGGAACCTGTATAATGGTGGAACTGGAACTGGAACTGGCTAGAAGCCACGAGGCTACTCCTTAAATAGTCCAGAGTCAGGAGAGGTGGAGCTTGGTAAAGCCCGGGAAAATCCTCAATCACAGCTGTGCTGTGATTGGTCCATTCAATTCTTTGTTAGCTGAGGAGGGGCCAGGAGAAAGAGCACAGCCACCTCATGGAAAATTCCTTTTCCACAATCCCTTCTCTGTGCCTTTCTAATGGCACATATCAAAATCTAACACAACAACATCATATTCTTTACATATGCATACATAATACAGCAACAGGTACATATTATATAACCAGGGGTATTTTTCCCAACAGGTACTGGTGCTGGTCCCGGGGCAAAGGTTTAGTGAAAACATCTGCGACTTGTTCCCTTGTTTCAGTGAAAACAGTCTCAATAAATCCCATTTTTGATAACTGCCTGACATGTTTACACTTAATGTCAATGTGGCGTGACCTTTGTCCCACAGCTTCAGCCTTTGATATGTCAATGGCTGCCCTGTTATCCTCATGGATAGTGATTGGGTATACAGGTTCTTCCCACAGGTTCTTTAATAACTCATCAAACCATATTAAATTGTTTGATGTCTTAGACAGGCACACATATTCCGCTTCCGCTGTAGAGGTGGCTATTAGTTTTTGTTTACCCGAATACCAATGAATAGGGCTACCATTCAAGAATACAATATACCCTGAGGTACTCTTCCTGGACTTACTGTCTCCTGCCCAATCTGCGTCTGAGTAGCAATAGAGGTCTGGCTTCTCAGATGTATAAGGTTCCAATAACAGTGAATAATCAATAGTGCCCTTTAGATACCTGAGAACCTTTTGATTCCACTCCAGTGAAACTGAGTGGGGTTCTCTGAGTGCCTGGACAAGACATTCACAGTCAAGCTAATGTCTGGCCTTGTCCAACTGGCAATGTATAATAGTGAACCTAGTACAGACTTGTAAAGTGTCTTCTGTTCGAATTCTGGGCTTTCATTATACATATTCTTGAGGAAATCTGTCTGCATGGGGTGTCACAAGGTTTAGCCTCTGCCATGCTACATCTGTCGAGCAGATCTACTATCTTATCCTGCTGAGACAGTGCAAACCCCTTCTCAGTTTAGTGAATTGCACCCCTAAAAATTTATCAATTCGGCCTAAGGGTTTTAGTGTAAACTCCTTGCCCAATTGCTCAGAGAAGATTTTGTATTTACTCTCTGACTTGCAGATGTACAGTATGTCATCTACATAAATCAAAACAGTTTCCTTGATCCCCTTCTGTTCTCTAATGAACACACACTCATCAGCTGATGAGGCCAAAAAATCCATCTGTCTTAGACATTTTGTGAGACACTCGTACCATCTCCTTCCTGATTGTTTCAAGCCATATAGGCTTTTATTCAGTAACCAAATTCCACCTTCCCTTTGGTCTAATCCCTGGGGAGCTCTAACATATAACTCTTTATCTAATTTGGCATGTAGGTATGCTGTCTGTATGTCAAATTGGTGTACACTTTCCCCATGTATGGTAGCTATAGTAAGCGCAGCTTTAACGCTCTCTGGGCGCACAGTTGGTGAAAAAGTTTCAACATAGTCATCAGGGAATCGTTGTGAGAATCCCTGTGCAACTAACCTTGCCTTGTATATGAAGTTACCGTCCTCAAGCGGTTTCTTCTTGTACACCCACCTTGTGCCAATCACCTTTTTGTCCTTGGGTAGCTTAGAGGGTGTAAACACTTCTAACTTCCTGAGGCTATCCATCTCTGAATCCATTGCCTTATACCAATTGTCTTGCTCCCTCTGTGGTAGCTAATATGTCCTCATACCTTTGAGGTGTAACTGATACTTGATTTACATAGGTAATGAAATCCTCATACCTTTTTGGTTTTGTATTCCTGGTGGATCTGACTGGCCTACTGGTTGGTTCCTCATGAGTATCAGAACTGTCTGATGTGTTATCCTCCTCATCACTATTATCATATCTTTTAAGTTTGGAGTGTCCCTTCTTCCAGGGTACCCCCTTCCTTTCCTTGAGGATCCCCTTTAGGGGCTTGGAGGGCACTTGCTCTCTCTTGTCCTCTGAGTCAGATGTGTCACCATCACTAGATGGGCTTTCTGATACATCTGTCTCTTGACTGGTCAGATCCTGAGGAGGTGTGTGAGTCAGAATTTCATTAGCGTGAATTCTGCTCCAATCTGTGCTTTCGTGCGGCTGACCTGGAAATTACAACTCTGTTGTTGGTGTCAATGAACCTGTGTGCTTTAGAGCCTGGTTCGTACCCAACAAACCTTAGTCTGACTGACACCTTTTCCCCTTTCTCCTGAGTTCCTTAGGTACATGTATGTCTGCCATCACCCCAAAACGTGGAGGTGCTTTAAGCTTGGCTTACATCCGTACACCATCTCATATGGGGTTTTCTGTACTACGCTGGACCATATCCTATTTAGTGTATAGTTAGCATAGAGAACAGCCTCTGCCCAGTAAACAAATTTGAGATTAGCGTCCTCTAGGACACATCTCATCATGGCCTGTAATACACCATTCCTCCGTTCTGCCACCCGTTCTGAAAGCGGAAAAAGGGGCTGTTTTCATGTGGATTATGCCCTTTTCCTTCAACCAGTTAGAGAACTGAGTAGAGTTGAATTCAGTTCCCCTGTCAGTTAAGATTCTTTGTATCCTGACCTTGTGCTGATTCTCTATCAGACTGTGGAACTCTTTAAATTTGGAAAAGGCCTGGTCCTTGGTTTTGAGTAGATAAACAAAACCATATCTGCTGTAATCATCTACGATGGTTAGAAAATATTGGTTCTTGCCAAGTGAAGGTTTCATAGGGCCCACTAAGTCCATATGTACCAGCTGGAATTTGTACTCAGATTGCCTTTCTGATTTTCTGGGTGCTGGTTTAACTTTTGACTTTGCTCCTGCAGATGGAGCAGTCCATAAAAACATTACAGTCTTTGATGTTTAAACCCCTGGAATATTCAGACATTTTCTGCACAATAGGGAAACTAATGTGGCCAAGTCTACGGTGCATGAGATGAGCGCACTCATCATGGAGTGGTTTCCCAATAGAAACAGTGTTGGCGTCCCTGGTTTGCTCATCACTGTGTTTCAAGTTAAATCTGACGCTCTTTGTCCTTTCCTGGTTACCTGTGTAGCTGCCATTGTCCCCTTCTTTCCTCTGTAACCCCTGGTCTTGACTCCTGGTTCTGGTTGAGACTCATCATCTGAGTCATCTGTATCAATTGTGTTGCTGGCCCCTGAACCTTCAGTCCTTGTGACAGGAGAATAATATGGCAGGTTATTTATTTTCAATACCTTCCCAACAGTGTGACCATTATTGGTCACTATGGCTTCCCCTTTGGTAAATAACACCTCTATGTCAGAGTCCTCACTGAGTTTCAGGGTACTAAGAAGGTTATGTTCTAAGGCAGGGACATAAAAATACCACTGATCTCCCCAAGCCCGGGATACACACATTACCTATACCCACAACCTTGGTTTTATACCATTGGCCACCTTGACACAACAATCATGTCTCTGGAGCTCTGTGAACAAGCTCTTGTCCTTCACCATGTGCTTGCTTGCCCCACTATCTAATAGCCATAGCTGCTCACGTTGCCTTTTGGTGAGCCTGGGGTAATTGGTTTCTACCATGTTGGCGAAGTTATTTTCCAGGTTAAATCTGTCCCTTTTAAACCTGTTCTCATTTCTGGTCCCCTTCCCTTTTTCTGATTTGAGGAGCTGTGTTGAGGCCCCCTATGAGGTGTGGGTGACCTCCTATTGCTCCTATTGCCAGAGGGCATTCTTTGCCTTCCCCCCATACCAGTGCTGCGTGGGCAGTCTCTCTTGTAGTGTCCCCTTGAGCCACAACTGAAACATTCCCCAACAGCATTTACACCATCTGAGTTGTTGGGCCTCCTGGTGACTCTCCTCTCCTGTGGAAGCTTGCTCTGTCTTTTCTTAGATTGTCCTCAGCAATCAGTTTACCTGACAGGACTTCCAGAGACATCCCATCATAATTGGAATTGTCTAGTTGGGACACAAAATTATTCCAGCTAGGGTCCAATGAATTTATAATTATACTAATTAAACTGTGCTCTGGCACTTGCTCCCCCTTAATATTAATTCTTCCCTCATTTTACTGAGCTCACAAAGATGCTCACTCATGTCCATCCCTGCCCTCAATTTAGCAGAGTGGAACTCCCTGGAGATCCTGGCAGTGGTATTGGAATTCCTGGAATAAAATAGGTTAAATAATTTTTCCAAATTTCAAAGACAGTCAGATTATGAGGAATATTTGGATATAGCACAGGATCTATACTTAATAACAATAAACAATAAACCTTATGGTGTAGCAGGTCAGTTTCCAGTGGCCAAGGCTTAGGAGGGGATCCACCAACAGATGCAAAGCGTTCTCCTTCATGAACAGTACTTGAACCGCTTTGGACCACTCTAAAAGGTTCCTTCCTGTAGCTGACAGCTTTTAAAATCAAGCGGTAGAAGGCTGGTATTTGCCTGCATTGAGAAAGCATGTGGCTGCTGTCCAGGGTGCTGAATGTTAGGAAACTGACAGTACGGGAGTGGTATAGTCGGTGCGAAACCGAAGGTTTCCTTATTTGAAGTCCCCTCCCGGTGGGAGGGGTTGAAGATCCGATCTGAGCATGCGCAAAGCTCATTTCGCGCTGAACATCGCCGGGGAAGGATCTCTCCGGCCTGGCTCCGGAGGTAGGCCTCAGGCCTGCCCCAGCAGCTCCGGCTCCAGCCGTTGAGCTGCTGGGAAGGCCTGGGAAGGCCGAAGAAGATGCGGACGTCGCTGGAATCGCCGGAAACAGTGAGTATGGGGCCATGATCGTCGGGGAGCCGTCTGGGAGGGCCGCTCTCGTCGGGAGGCTAGGGGGAGGCTGGTATCTTGCTTCCAGGACTGCTGTTAGCATCCTGATGGCACTTTTGATCTCGGCGTCGGTGGGCGAGATCGGGCTTGGTGCTTGTCGGGCCGCCGTGACCAGATCGGTCGCCTGGGCGAGGGCCTGTGCAGCCTGGACTGGGGGCATGCTCGGCGCGGCTGGGTTCAGCGGCACCGCTGCTGCCAGTGGGGCCAACCTCCAGGTTGGCAGGCCGCTTTGGATCACCGCAGTGGTAGGCACTGCCAGGTTGGTGATCCCTGCTTCTTCCCCCGATGGGCTTCTCGGGCAGTAGGTAGCCATTGGGGAGATAGGTGGTGCCAATCCCCCAGTCACCGCAGCACCAGCCGCTGCCAGGTGGGTGACTTCAGTGCTAGGGCTCGCTTGCCCTGGCAGGCCATAGGGAAACCGTTGCCACTGGTGCCATTCTTTGCAGGAGGTGGATGAGATCGATGACTGGTTCTCCACTTGCGGTTTCCAAGCCGAACATCTGGAGAATTGCTGATCTCATTTCTTCCTTCTCCTCCGGGTTGAGCGATGAGGTGTGAAGTGTCTTGCTTCTGTCCTCTGGCTCCTCGGTGTTTAAGGCTGGTGGGTGCCCACTCGCAGCCGTGAGGGGTTCTGTGGCGGGGGGGTAGAGAATGCAGGGTCCATTGTGCCATCTGCTTCTTGCCCCCCCCAAGCCTGAGACGCTTCAGCCGATGTTGCTTCAGCTCTGGCTTCTTGGGATCGATGCTGGAGAGCCATCTGCCTGGTTCTGGCTCTGGTCAGCACTTGGTCCTCCCGCGTTGGTTTCAAACTGGGCATCCAGATAACCCACTACGTAGAGAAGGTACAAACCATCCTCTGCTACCAGTTGTTGGGGTTTTTTAGAGTTAGAGGTGGGTGGTTCGTTACCTTTCTCTACTGTGAAATTATCAGGAAAAAGTCTGAGCCCAGTGGATCCAATCCAAAGTTATTTATTGTTATAAACAAAGTACAAAAACAATAAAAATAGTTAAAAGGTATATCAATGTCTATTTGTTTCTTCTTAGAGTCTTTTCTTTTCTTCTTGTGGCAGTCACCTATGTGACTGGAGTCCCAAAGATCCTCCTCGTGGCTTGAGGCAGGATCCTTCCAGCTGCATGATCCCAGGCAGCTGGAACCTGTGTAATGGTGGAACTGGCTAGAAGCCACGAGGCCAGCTCCTTAAATAGTCCAGAGTCAGGAGAGGTGGAGCTTGGTAAAGCCGGGAAAATCCTCAATCACAGCTGTGCTGTGATTGGTCCATTCAGTTCTTTTGTTTAGCTGAGGAGGGGGCCAGGAGAAAGAGCACAGCCACCTCATGGAAAATTCCTTTTCCACAGAAGGATTCCAGGGTTTTCCAACATCTTAAGTTTATTATTTCAAAGCAAAGCGAAGGGAAGGGATTCGTAGGAAGAATAATGTAGATGAAGCCTCTGTGGGTTCAAAGCCAGGAGAGATCAGGAGGCTACAGGGACAGGTTGGCCCAGCATCCCAGGGGACAGTCCAGATGGTCTCCACCCCTCCCTCCCAAGAAAGAGAGGCCCCAAAGGAAGCTGCCATCCTCTTCCTCCCCCCAACCTGCCACCTTCAGCCTCCATTTCTCAGAGGTTGCAAACAGGACAAAGAGTCATCAGCAGCTAAAGAAAAATATCCTTTTGCATCGGAGAGCAGGATTAATCCATGAGGGCTGCAGAAAAGAGACGGGGAAGAAAATCAGAATATAAAGAGAAACTTTTACCATAGCAAACATATTTTTCTTCCCTTTCAGCCCCCCTCAACCCCAAGGCAGACCCACACTGCAGGGGGGTGGTTGACAGGCAGGGACAGATAGAGGGAGAATCCACCCATTTCAGGGAGGAAAAGGCTGGGAAGGACCAGGGATTCCTCCCCATTTCATCTCCAGGGGATTCTGGGATTCTCCCTAATTGTCTTAATTAGAGGGTTAATCAAGAGGGGTGTCCCCCCTCCCCCTCCCTCCCTGCAGATGTTCCAGATGAAGAAAGAAGATGGGGCCAGAAATTGTGTGAATTCCCACAAGGAGAAGGGGGGTCAGGAAGAACAGCCTGTCAAGGTTCCGACTAATGAACCCAAAGGAGTCTCCATGGGAGTGCCAAGAATGATCATCTGGGACTGGAGGGGGTCCAGTTCATGGCAAAGTTTTGGAGGGAATTCCTGAAGTTGATAGGGTCATCATTCTCAAGGGCTTAGCTCCACCTTCCATCCAAGTATGGACGGAGCTGCAGAACGAGCGAACGCAATGATAGAACAATACCTGAGATGCTGTGATAATTATCAGCAATCTAGCTGGGAAGATCTCCTGCCATTTGCTGAAGTGGCCCACAATACCGCAGTGCGTATTAACATGGGACTCACCCCTTTTTAAATAGCCACGGGGTGGAATTTGTCCCCATGCCTGAATACCCTCAGGAACCCCCCTCCACAGGGAGCCTAACAGGATGGGTGGGTTTCTTTCAAAATATGGGGGGGACGTAAACCTGGGGTGTTCCTTACCTTCCCTCCTTCCCTTCCCTTTTGCAATTCCCCAAAACTTGGAAAAATTCTGGGCAAGACTGTAGCATTTGTGAGTGCTTTTGTTTTTGATTGCAATACTGTTTCAGATCTCTTTTTTTTAAGTTTATTTACAATTATAAAAGAAACACAACATACAGACTTACAATCACAAATAACATAAAAACATCACAATTTTTCCCGCTTTTTAGTTGCAGATCGAATATGCATTTTCCCATATAATGTTACAGTCTACATAGCCATAAATATTTTTCAGTTGAAATTGCTTGGTTTGGGCTATTCTGGGGCTTTTTCCTATCTCTTTTTCCAGATTGTTACATAACCTGTTATCTCCTTTTTCTATAAATTCTTCTATTTACAATAGTACCTTTCAGATCTCTATAAGGAAAAGCTGCCCAAAATCCAAAAATTTGCTGTATTCACAGAAAGGAGATATTTTTTAAAAAATACTAAAAAGAACACCTATAACTTGCAGGAGGGGCTGAGATGAGGGAGGAAGAGAAGAAACTCACCTGCAGGAGGTTGGATGGGAATTGCTGGAAGGAGAAAAATAGCCAATCAGGACCCCTCATGGCTTGGAGGACTCAGGAGGTCCCGCCTCCCCATCCATAGCCCATCATAGGTTGTATGAGCTTTCCTTAATAATCCCTCCAAGAACAGAAGATCCCAAAACTATTCATCAGGGAGACCTTCTTGGCCACCTGCTGAGCTTGATGAGAGGCCTCCCCTAGATGATCCCCTCCCCACAATCTCTCCTCCAGCCCCCCAAACTCACCTTTCTTGCTCTTCAGGTAGGAGAAGAGCCCCACAGCCAGGAAGGCCACTCCTATCACAGCCCCCATGATCCCCGTCCAGAGTTTGCTCCTGGCAGAGCTGGAGGAACGGGGCTCTGGGGAAGGAGAAGGAGCCTCACCTGAGCAGGAGGATCAGGCCCACCTTCCCCCAGGAGGGACCATTCTGGCTCCCCAACAGGGAGGGTCTCTCCCCCTTCTCAGGGTAGTAGGGGAGGGAGGGAAGGGGCTTACCCCACTGGACGGTGATGGGGGCCTCCAGGCTGACGTGCCCCACCTGGCATGTGTAGGTGTCCCCCTGCTGGGGCTGGGTCTCCAGCATCACCTGAAGCTGGTAGGTCCAGTCTCCATTCTGGAGCTCCTCCCCGAAGGCCACGCCCTCCTCCTCCAGCTGCCCATTCTTCAGCCACTGGACCTCGATCTCCAGGGGGTAAAAGCCCGTGGCGGTGCAGAGGAGGATGGTGTTGGGGGAAGCAGGGTCCATCTTGGTGGGGGAGATGGTGACGGTGGGCTTGGCTGGAGGGAAGGAGGAGAAGGAGGAGTATGAGAGACACAGAAGGGCCCAGAACAGGAGACCAAGTTGGTTAGTTCAGGCCAGGATCCCTTTTCACTCCTGAAAATATTCTGTGTTTTGAGTCATCTTCCAAAGTAAATTGCAGCAAGAAATTAAAAGGGATCCTGAAAGAGGGAAAAAAGGTGAAATCCTTCCTGATTGGGATCAGTTGCAGTCTTCTAAAAGGAAGAATTCCCCAAATAGGCAAATCCGACAGAGATAAACGCTAGAAACGCCCAGAGGTGAAAGGAACTTTCTGCCAGATGTGGTGGAGATGGAAAGAAATAACGCAGAAGATGGGAAGGACAAACGCAGCAGGATTCGGAGGATTCTTGGGATCTCATGGAAAATGGAACCACACTTTTAATCAGGTGTAATACCACATTTGTTTGTTTCTTTGTTTAGTACTTTTAGTTATTTATTAAATTTATTTGCCAAAGTGGCCCAACTAACTGAAAGTCTTACAGACCCTCTTCTAGCCGTGACTGCCTCCTGGTCTTCGCAAGTCCAGGAGAATCTCCAGAATTGGGAACTGAATATACAGAATATAGAGGAAAATTCAGAAATGGTGATGGTAGCAGAAGAAGAAGAAAGAACAAAGATGGGGGAGGAGTTAGAAGAAAGAGAAACCAGGAAATGGATCAAAAGGAAGAACAAATAAGACAAGAAGAAAAAAGAAGCTGAATCTGAGATATTAATGATGGATATTATTTATTTATTTATTTATTTATTTATTTATTTATTTATTTATTTATTTATTTTTTGGACTTGTATGCCGCCCCATCTCCAAAGACTCAGGGTGGCTCACAACTAAAACAACCACAATAAATAATTAAAAAGGAATTAAACAAATCACAAGCCCAAAATAGTACCTCTAAAATTTAAAATAATTTAAAAACCCAACCCGCCCCCCAGGGAGGGGTCACAGCCCAGATTGGTTGAACAGCCAGGTCTTCAAATCATGGCAGAAGGTGCGGAAGTCAGGGGCCAGGCGGACCCCAGGGGTAATTGGTTCCAAAGGTCGGGGGCCGCAACAGAATAGGCTCATCGCTGGGGGACCGCCAGCCGGCATTGACTTGCCGACGGGACCTCGAAGAGTCCTTGCCTGTGTGCTTGCACAGGGCAGTTGGCACTCGATATCGGCCGGAGTCGCTCCCTTAAGTATTGCGGACCCATGTCGTGTAGGACTTTGTTTGTTAAAACCAAAACCTTGAATCTCACCCGGAGTGTGACCGGCAGCCAATGCAGACCACGCAGGAGGGGGGTAACATCGGAGAATCGGGATATAATAAATAAGTGGCAGGATATTGAGACTGGAATGCTGATTAATGAAATGGTTAGAGACATACAGAGAGGAGATCAAAGTGGGAGGGGGAAACTTTGAGAAATGGGAGAAAATATCAGAAAATGATGATAAATGGAAGGAGGATTAAGGGAAAAAGCCAAAGGATGATAGAAAATGATTTAAAAAAACCCAGACAAATTAATATAAAAGAAAGACTTAGAGACAATGGTGAGAAGTGGAAAAGAGGGAGACTCCACATGATGAGGTATATTTGTAGTAAAACATATATAATAGATTTTGAGGAGATGGGATTAAGAATTAGAATAAGAAGGAATTATTTAAATGTAATAGATATGAAAATAAGAATTTATAATAGATTAATTAATTAAGATACACAAATGTTTATGTAAGATCTAAATGATTAGTGGATAAAATATGGAAAGAAATGTTTTGTGGAGCCTGACAGAGAATAGTTATAACCATGTAGTAGGATAATATTTTTAATGAATTATATATTTTGTTATATATATAAGTTTGATATTATTCGCTAAAAGAAAAGTCATTTAAGTAAAAAATGAGATGTTAGAGGGAAGGGAATATATAGAAAATAAAATATATGCAACAGTGGCAAGTGTAATAATGGGGGGACATAATAGGGGATAATATAAATTAAGATCAAATTTTGAATGCTTAATGAATGGTATGAAACTGTAAACATGCTGAGCACAAGAATGATTAGTATATCTTTCATGAAATATTCTATTATCTACTTGTATAAGGTAATGAAGATATATTGCTATAAGTTTGACAATATTGGCTAAGAAAATAAGATGGAAAATGTATTTGTCTAAAAATGAGAAGTGTAAACATTGAAAATATGATCAAGGAAGATAGAGGAATTTTTAATGAATTAATGAATTAAATACTCTGTTATATCTGTTATTTTCTGTTATATATATATATATATATATATATATATATATATATATATATATATATATATATCCTGGTCATTCATACTTTGAATTGTTACCATCAGGGAGATGTTATAGGTGTCTTAAAATGAGGACTAATAGACTGAGAAAGAGTTTCTTTTCCAAGGCAATAATTGTCTTGAATCAAACAGTCCATTTGTGATTTAGTTCTATGTATAAAGTGGCATTTTTAAACTATCTAACCTAATATATGTTTTAAATAGGTTTTAGACTAGTTTTTTAATTATTATTATTATTATTACTTTAATTATTTTACCTTTTAAATACTGTGTAGTATGATTGTGATGTGGTGTTTGGGGCACTGTGCTGGAGTAGCTTTCAAATTTCATTGTATTTTGAATGCAAAGATAATAAAGGTATTCTATTTCTATTTCAATTTGTGTAAGGTACTGAGGATATATTGCTGTAAATGTGACAATATTGGCTAAAAGAATATAAGATGGAAAATGTATTTTGGGATAGCTATAAATTAAGAGGAAACTTTGAATGATAAATGAAATGAAATGAATAAACTGTAAACATGTTGAATATATGATTAAGGAAGATAGAGAATGAACAAACATAAAAAGGCTGATATGAAGTAATTTATGAGAATTTAAAGAAGAAAATATGATAATAGATAATGATGTGATGCTGGAAAGTTGTATTTGTGATTATGGACAGGATTGATTTAAAGTGTAAAACACCTGGAACCACACTGTCCTCGCAAAGATATATTTGAATGATTAAAAAATAAAACAACTTGTTACAAAACAAGAAAGAAAGAGAGGGAGGGGCTTCTGGCTGGAAAGAGGGAGGGAAACAGGCGGTTCCTGAAGAGGATAAAAAGGAATCAGGGAGAGAAAGAAATAGATTACAGTGTAGTCCTCGACTTACGACCACAATTGAGCCCAGAATCTCTGTCGCTAAGTGAGGCATTTGTTCAAGGAGTTTTGTCCCATTTTATGACCTTTCTTGCCCCAGATTAAGTGAATCCCTGCAGCTGTTAAATGAGTAACAGCGTTGTTAAGTGAATCTGACTTCCCCATGGAAGGTCGCAAAAGGGGATCAGTGACCCGGGACAATGCGACTGCCGTAAGAATGAGTCAGTGTCCAAGCACCTGGATTTGGCTCAGGGGACCCTGGGAGGCTGCAAAGGTCATAAGGGTGAAAAAGGGTCAGAAGTCATTGTTTTCACTTGTGTCTTTGAACGGTCACTAAGTGAACTGTTGTTAAATGGAGGACTGCCTGTATTGAGGAGGAGGGAGGGGGAGAGAGAGAGACCTGGCTGGATTCCCTCCCCACCAAAAAAAGTCATAGATTTGGGTGGATTTCCTGGGGGGGATCAAAGGGATCCCAGATCCCGAACAGGAGGAGAGTTTGGATCCCGGGGAGAAGCGGGAGATTCCGGAGCTCTGAGAGGGCAGAAGGAAGAAGGAGGCTGAACCGTCACCCGGGAGGAGAATCCCCAGTGAAGGCCAGGAAAGGAAAGGGGGTCCCGGCCTCCCACTCCCAGGGAAGAAGAGCCTCCCCCCCAGGACTCACTTCTACGCCCGATCGTTCGCTCCTCCCTCTTGGGCGCCTCGTAGCTGTTAACCTCGTAGTTGTGTCGGCAGAAATAATCCACAGCGGCTTTCCGGCCCTGCATCCACTGCTCATCTCTGTTCCAATGGTCCGATCCACCTTCCCAAACTCCGTGACGGCCACGAACTTCCCGAGGTCGCTGTCGAAGCGAGCGAACTCCTGCCGGTCGTAGAAGTGGCGCTCCAAGAACCGCACCCGCTGCGTCCCGTTCAGGAAGAGACACTCGAGCTTCCCCTGGTACAGGAAATGGGCTGCGAGGGGGGTGAGGAGGAGGAAGGCCGTCAGGAGGGACTCCAGGGCCCATCGCTCCCAGCCGCTAGTAGAGGAGGACCTTCCTTTGAGAGACTGGAGGAAGACGCCACCTGGAGGAGGGAGGGGCGACTGTCTCACTCTCAGCGGGAGGCAGACTCGCGGGGGGGGGTCTGCAGGGGGGAGGAAAGAAGGAGGGGGAGGGGAGGAACCTCTTTAAGGGACCCTCCCTCCATTCATTCCCGGGAGGAAAAGGGCAGGCAGAAGCTCCACTGGTCGAGCAGATCTTCTCTCTGCAGGGAACGTTGGATCTCCAGGGGGAGGAATGATGTGGGGAGGGCTGGAAGGAAGGTAATAGCCACACCTCCTACTCTCTGTTCCTTTGGGGGGGGAGGGGAATACGGGGAGGGGACACAAAGAGGACATCTAGACTCAACCTCTTGAGGTCTTCCAGCCCTTCAACCCCACCTTCCCTGGATTCCCCCCCCCCAACTTCTCTTCTTCCCCCGAATCTTCAGCCCAACTCCCCCCCTTTGGAGGACAGTAGGTGATCCCACCTGTTTCCTTTCCCCTCCCCAAAAAGACCCCCTGCAGCCCCCCCAAGAGCCTCTCAAAGGGAGGGTCTCCAGCCCCCCTCACCAAAGGGGACCCAGTTCTGGAAGCCCCCAACCTCCTTCTCCCTCCGTTCCCCCCTCCCCCTCCAGCTCCCCATAGAGCAATGGGGGATTATGGGGGGTGGGGGGTTCTTGGTCCCCTCCCCAAATCCAGGGGCTCCCCCAGAAGAGACCGAAGCTCCCCTCTTGCCTGACCTTCAAAGCCCCAAATCTGAGATTCGGAAGAAAAACCGAAGTTTCTGCAGCAGACAAAACACTTTGGCTCCAAAGCCTCTTTTTCCTTCTGTGGCTTCAGGGCTGAAAATGCCTCAGTTTCCCTCTTTCGCTTTTCCTTCCCTGCCTCTTTCCAGGCAGCCCACTCCGACCCAGACAATTGGGGGGGGAGAGGGGCCTGGCTGAGACCCCCACCTCAGCTACAATCGGGGAACAGGGGGGGTCCCTCTCTATCCTCCTGGGGGGGATTTGGGGAGGAAGGGAGAGGAGACCACGCAGAAATCGAGGCTGTTGGAGGCTCTGGAGACCCATCAGCTTCCTTCCCCCTCCTGGGGTCCTTCCCAGCCCCCTCCTCCCCTCAACGCCCTCCTCCCCCGCCCAGCCCCCTCCTTACCGGGGGTCTCCTTCCCCCCTTCGCTTCCGGGGATCCGGCCCAGCGCCCCCACCAGCAGCATCAGGGGGAGCCCAGCAAAAGCCATGGATGCTGCCCGACAAACGCCCCCAAAGAGAGGAGAGAAGGACGCGGAGGCTCCCAGCCCCACAGGAGGAATCGGAGGGTCTGGACTCTGAACTGGGGAAGGAGTTTTCCTCTAACTACGGAACTGGGTGGGTCCAGAAAGAGCAGGAGGACCAATGAGAATCCTCCCTTGTTGGAGCGTCATCGGTCTCCGGGCAGAGCCTCCCTTGACTGCAGCCGATGCAGGAGATAGTTCCGCGCAGAGAGAAGCGGAGAAAGTGGGAGGGGGATCTTTTCAGTCTTGGGGGGCTGCATTCTAGGGGGTCTTTCATGCCAGCTCCATGCAGGAGGGGCTGGGGGGCGGAGGGCTTCGGGGGAGGGCCGACGGGGAGAGGGAGGCTCAGAGGCTGGAAGGGACCTTAGAGGTCTTCTAGTCTAGTCCCCTGGCCGAGGCAGGAGCCCTTATCCCACCCGGGACAAACGGCCGTCCAGCCTCTTCTGGGAGACCCCCAGGGACGGAGCCCCCCAATTCCAGGTGGGGAGGGGTTGCTCCATTGATCCATCGGTTCTCCCGGCCAGGAAATCCCTCCTGATCCCTTCCAGGTCGGATCCCGCTCGGAAGCTTCGGACGATCCCATTTTCCCTCCCAGGCTGATCCACCTTCTCCGGGCTTCGGCGTCTGTCAGCTGCCCAGGACCCTGGATCTGCTTGTGAGATCCCAAGTGAGGAGGAGATCCCCAGGGTGGAAGGGGACCCAGAGCCCAGCCAAGAGCCCCATCCCCTCTTCTCCTCCGGCCCAAGCCCAGAATTCAGGGAGGTTCCCCGTCTGCCCAGCACCCCGGGATCTGCTTGGAGATCCCCCCTCCCCAATTCTCAGACCCAGAGCCCAGCCAAGAGCCCCAGGCCCAAGCCCAGAATTCAGGGAGGTTCCCCGTCTGAGCAGTCCCCTCCCCAATTCTCAGCCGGAGGACAAAGGACCCTCCCGCCCCTGAAATCTTGAGGGCGTTTTTGTCCCCAACTCCCTCCAACTCTTGGATGTGTGTCGTACAAAACTTCCTTTGAAGGGAAATATCGTTTCCGAATAAACGCAGCTTTTCCCACCTTTCCAAATCTCTGCCTTGATTTGAAATAAATCTTCAAGCTCAATAAATCTGAGGTGAATTTCCTTCTTCTGGAGGGGAGTCGGAGGAAATATTTTGCCTAAAGGAGAAGAAAAAAAATCCATTTTCACAGATATTTGTAAGAGGATCTGAGCGGATTTTCTTCCTTGTAAAGGATTTCAGTATTATTTAAGAAGGGAGGAAGGATGGATGGAGAATATATTAAACCGAGGAATAAATTTATAATTTACAAAATTACCTGAAATTTTAATAGCAATTCTGGAGACTTCAGTAATCCCATATCTCCCACTAAAGGATTACAGACTTTTAACCATCACAGTCTGGAAATCTCTTCCCCCCATACAAATTATCCAAAAAAGCAGAGATTCTGTTTCTTGTGCTCATCTTTCACTACATCCATAGAAAACATTTTTTCTAGTTTTTGGGAGAGATTCGGGTTCCGGTGAGTTAAGCAAAGGCAGTTAAACAGATCCTGAATTCCGGATTCTGTTGGAAAAGCTTTGGGGGTCCAGAGGTGGCCTGGATCCTTACCAGGGATGGGGGCTGGAGGGGTCAAACTCCCCCCTGGCCCAGCCCCAGCCTCAGCAGGCCAGAGCTGGGTCCCCCCTGCAGCTGAAGGAGGTGGCAGAGTCCACATCTGCCCCCCAGTTGTGTATCTGGACACAGCCAGTCGCACAAAGTCAGGCCCAGATCCAGGCAGCCTCTGTGGGACGTCCATCACTTGCCTGACTCAGGCAGAACCTCTGGGCTCCTTTCATGCTTTATGGTGGTTTTCTCTGAGTTCCCCTACCACTCCCATCCCTTCACACACACACACACACACACACACAGACACAGACACACACAGTTTCTTTCTCCAACCCCCATCAGCTGCCGCAGAGGCGCTTGGGTTCCACTTCCCCAGCGTGAAGCTTTGGGCTCCTCCGAAGCGGAACTGAAGAACTGGCCAGGATCCAGCAGGCAACAAGCCTCAATGGCTTCAATTGGCTGCCTGGCACTTGAAAGGAGACAGTTAGAAAAGGTGCATCTTTCCACACAGGTTATCAATACTATACAGGCAGACAGAAGACCAAGTCGCCGCCTGACATATTTCTTCCCCTGAAGCCTGAGTGCTCCAAGCTGCTGTAGTGGCTGCACTACGTGTTGAGTGAGCGGTGATGTGAGATGGGACAGGGAACCCCTGTGCTTTGTAAAGGTTAGCGATGGTTGCTCTAATCCATCTGCCTCTGGAGGAAGACGACACCCTTTGTCCCAAGTATTTCTGATGATAAGAAATAAACATTGTTTCCGTCTTTCAAGGAAGCTGTCCTTTTATGTTGGATTCTTCACCAGGGCAGCTCAGGGACCGTCCTCCTCTGCCCCATGGCTCAGTCTCCAGGTGGGGGAATAGAATAGAATAAGAATAGAATGGAATAGAATATAAAATAGAATAGAATATAAAATAGAATAGAATATAAAATAGAATAGAATATAAAATAGAATAGAATAGAATAAAAAATAGAATAGAATAGAAAATAGATAGAATATGAAAATAGAATAGAAAATAGAATAGAATAGAAAATAGAATAGAATAGAATAAGAATAGAATAGAATAGAAGAATAGAATAGAATAGAAGAATAGAATAGAATAGAAGAATAGAATAGAATAAAAATAGAATAGAACGAATAGAATATAGAATAGAATAGAAAATAGAATAGAATAGAATAGAAAATAAGAATAGAATAGAATAGAAAAATAGAATAGAATAGAATAGAAAACAGAATAGACAGAAAGAAAATGGAATAGAAAATAGAATAGAAAGATAGAAATAGAAGAATAGGAATAGAATAGAATTCTTTATTGAACAAGTGTGATTGGACACACAGGGAATTTGTCTTTGGTGCAGAAACTCTCAGTGAACATAAAGAAAAAATAAAATACATTCATCAAGAATCATCAGATGCAACACTTAGTGATAGTCAAATGAGCCTCGGTGGCACAGTGCTTAGAGGGCAATACTTCAGGCTCCTTCTGCTGACTGCCGGCTGCCTGCAATTTGGCAGTTCAAATCCCACCAGGCTCAAGGTGGACTCAGCCTTCCCTCCTTCTGAGGTGGGTAAAATGAGGACCCAGATTGTTGGGGGCAAGAGGCTGACTCTGCAAACCACTTAGAGAGGACTGTAAAATATACAAAGCGGTATATAAGTCTCAGGGCTATTGCTATTGCTACTCATAGGTTACTAATAGGCAATCAAAACATACTAGGAAAAAAAAAAACAATATAAATTGTAGAGATACAAGCAACATGGTTATGGTCATAAGTGGGAAGAGAAAGGTACTAGGAAGGATGAGAAGAAGAATAGTAACACAGTGACCATTACTTGGCCCTGGGCCCCACCGGAAGTGGCTGAAGGGGCCCTTCCCGACTCCCGAGGAGACCCCGGAGAGCCCAGGAAAGAAACCGATGGAGGGTTGGACAAATGTCACTCAAAGGACCCAAATTCTCCCCCTTGGGACCCTCTGTGTGGGGACCCTCCCTGCTCTCTGGGGAGGCTCTGATGGAGGAAAGAGGGAAGGAAGGAGAGGAAAAGGGGGACCAGCCAGGAGGGGGAGGGGCTCCGTTGCAGTCATGCAGGAAGGACACTGTTCAGAAGGCCTGGAGGAGGGGGAGGGGGAGGGGTCTCCCCAGAGAAAATCTGTCCATGGGTGGCTAACGTACTTGAAGGCATGTAACCCTCATCAAACAACCTGATTATAGGAGTTCTCTGGTCCTTTTCACCATCACTTGAAGCATATCGAAGAAAGTAGTCCTTCACTTATAACGGTTCATTTAGTGACCGTTTGACATTGGGTTGGGTGGCTTCTAATTTACCCCCATGGCTCCATCCTTCCTTTCCCCCCTTTTATATTAACCCAAATGCATCGAAGGAGGTTTTTGTCTTCCTTCTGTTGTGTTTCTATGGTGGTGTGGTTATTGTTTATATAGAGAGCAATTTCACTGCCTCTTTTATTATGTCTGTTCCTTGTTTATTTATTTATTTAATATATAAAATACTAAGAAAAACAGAAATAGGAAATTAGGGGAAGGAGAAAGAGGGGAAAAGAAAGTCTGAGGTTCAAGGGAAAAAAAGAACAAAAAAGGCTTTGACTTCAGGCTCTTTTTAACACATTGCAAGATAAAATAAACATTCCGGCCTCAACTTCTTTGCTTTTACACATTAATATGTAACCAGCCATTTCTAGAATGAGAAATCTACCCAATGAACAAAAGCAAAGTTATTTTGGGGCTGTTTCTTTTGAACCCTTTAAACAGAATAGAATAGAATAGAATAGAATAGAATAGAATAGAATAGAATAGAATAGAATTCTTTATTGGCCAAGGGTGATTGGACACACAAGGAATTTGTCCTGGTGCAAATGCCCTCAGTGTACATGAAGGAAAAGATACATTCGTCAAGAGTCAAAAATCATCAGGTACAACACTTAATAATAGCCATATGGTACAATAAGCAATGAAATAATACTAGGAAAGTCCATATAAATCATCAGGATACAAGCGACAAAGTTACAGTCCTACAGTCACAAGTGGGAGGGGATGGGTGATAAGGAGTGATGAGATTAATAGTAATAGTAGTGCAGACTTTGTCAATATTGAACAGTATTGAGGGAATTATTTGTTTAGCAGAGTGATGGAATTTGGGGAAAACTTCCTTGTGTGTCTAGTTGTTCTGGTGTGCAGTGCTCTATAGTGTCATTTTGAGGGAAGGAGCTGAAACAGTTTATGTCTGGGATGTGAGGGGTCTGTAGATATTTTCCCAGCCCCCTTTTTGACTCCTGCAGTATACAGGTCCTCCATGGAAGGGAGATGGGTAGCCATTATTTTTTCTGTAGTCCTAATTACTCTCTGGAGTCTGTATCTGTCCTGTTGGATTGCAGAACCAAACCAGGCAGTTATAGAGGTGCAGATGACAGACTCAATGATTCCTCTGTAGAACTGGATCAGCAGCTCCTTGGGCAGTTTGAGCTTCCTGAGTTGGCAGAGAAAGAACATTCTTTGCTGTGCTTTTTTGATGACGTTTTTGATGTTAGGTGTCCATTTTAGGTCATGTGATATAATAGAACCTAGAAATTGGAAGGTCTCTACTGTTGATACTCCGTTGTCTAGTATAGCAAGAGGTGGTAGTATGGAAGGGTTTCTCCTAAAGTCTATCACCATTTCTATGGTTTTGAGGGTGTTCAGTTCCGGATTGTTCCGGTTACACCACGAGGCAACTTGTGTAACCTCCTGTCTGTATGCGGATTCATCGTTGTCTCGAATGAGAAAATGTGAAATATCCCATTTAATGGCTGGAGAAAGAAAGCGCACAAAGGTCCCAAAGACCCTGTGGTGGCCGAGTGAGGGCGGGCTCCCGTCTGAGGGGATCTGCGCTCTGATTGGTTGCTGTGGGTGGAAAGGGGGCGTTTCCCTTTGTTCCTGCCTTTTTCTTCTCTGGGCTGTTTGAGATTTTCCTCTGGATGTTCCTCACTGTCTTCTCTGCTGCGACTGTTCAATACATTTATTTTGATATAAAACTACAAGTTTGTCTCCGTGTCTCCTGCTTCCTTTGGGCAGCAGCTGCGCGATTCCTCCACATTCAGTCTCTTCAGTTGCACCTGCCAGTCCTGATTGGATTTGAAATAAACCGTTAAGCTCAATAAATCTGACAAACATTTTATGTTATGAACGAGCCAGATTCTCCATTCCTGCCGTTAGCTGTTTGCCAGGGAACTCAACACTTTGAGTGCGAGGATCATGGGAGGAAGGGGTTTTATTTACCCCCACAGCCCCCCACACCCTCCAAGGGAGAGCCACATTGCTAACCTGCTTTTCAGCTCGATCTTCTCTGGAGAGAGAGATCTAACATCGCTATCATGTTCTCTCTCTCTCTCTCTCTCTCTCTCTCTCTCTCTCTCTCTCTCTCTCTCACACACACACACACACACACACACAGGATGTAGCCACTGTCACAAACACTTGTCCGTTTTGCTGGGCTCCTGAATTTCAATCACGTGGAGATGCTGCAATGGTCATAAGCGTGGAAAGCAATTCTTAAGTCACTTTTTTCAGGGCCGTTGTAACTTTGTAGTTACTAAGCGAACAATTGTAAGTCAAGGACTACCTTTATTGTAGCACTCTTTAAAACAGGGGTCTCCAACCTTGGCCACTTTAAGCCTGGCGGACTTCAACTCCCAGAATTCCCCAGCCAGCAAAGCCAACTCCCAGAATCCCCCAGCCTGGAATTCTGGGAGTTGAAGTCTGCCAGGTTTAAAGTTGCCACGGCTGGAGACCCCTGCTAAAATCACTTGAAGGGGAATGATACCCAACAAGCAGCACCCCCTTTCTACCAGGATTGCTCGTAGGAGAGAGCAGTTACAGCAGCACAGGCGACTCGGGAGAAAGGCTGCAAGGTAATGGCCCCTCCCTCAAGAGGATAAAAGCCAGGTTTGGAAAAGTTCTTTGCAGAAAGCAAAGAAGCTCTGAAGCTCAGCTGGTGGACATTTTAGTTTGTCTTTGGAGAATCTTATAAATTAGTTCTTATCTCTGGGTTTTTGGCAGCCTTGACAAACAACTTGGCCAGACTCTTTCTTGTCCGAGGTAATTAGTGGAAAGCAGCCTTTTATCTGTGAAGAAACAGAATTCGTGAATGAAAGCTTAAAAGGTGGGGGCTGCTGCCTTTGTCATGTCATTGGAACCAGGTTGGGTCAGAACAAAAACAGACACCACGCAACCACACAGCAGATACACCAGGAGGGCAGAGGGGGGGTCAAACTGAATGCCTGGGGGCCCGATCACGGGTCAGCTTTGGAAGCCATATTGAAACCAGATGCTCCCACGCTGCCACATTTTGAGCCTGGGGAAGTGGGAGGGGGGAATTTCTTGGAGTGAATGTACTTAGACATAATAACATTCTTTTGCTAAGTCAAGGTCAGGTTGTGTGGGAAGTCTTAAGTTGGGACAGATGGTGATTGGGGCATGTGATGGAATGAGGGGGGTGCAGGGGGTGGGTTTGTAGTTTTTTACTTATTGCAAGGAAGCCCAGAACTTTCAGATTCGGGATTTCCCAGATGTGCCAGTTTACTATCCAATTAAAACAGAACTTTTGAGAGGATGTCTGTCTCAGAGTTATTGGTCGGAGTGGAGGTTTTCTGGAACGCTGAGGTGCTTAGATCTGGCCCATGAGGCTGCCCTGGAAACAGTGAAAGACTAACCCACGGTGCCTCTGCCAGTGAAAACGGAGCTCGGGAGCCCATTTTCGCTGGTTCAGCACTCAGGCCGCCACATGATGACGTCAACCTGGCCACGCCCATCTTTGCCGTATCCCCCCCAGCTCCCCCCTGAGGTCAAACACAACCCTGATGCGGCCCCAGTGGTGAGATTCAAACAATTCTTTACTACCGGTTCTGTGGACGTTGCTTGGTGCTCGTGGCAGGGGAAGGATGCTGCAGAATCCCCCTTTCCTCCCCTCCCCTCTACTACCACTACCTCTGCTTCCAGCTCTGTGAGGGAACTGCTCAGCAATCAGCTCTCCTGCTCCCCTCTCCAACCCACTAACCTGCTTTCCAGCTCTGTTCTCCTGTGAGAGCAACTAAAGAAGACTCAGCTGATCAGCTGGGACTCGGGAGCAGAGGTGGGTATTCAGCAGGTTCTGAGCAGTTCTGGAGAACCGGTAGCGGAACTTTTGAGTAGTTCGGAGAACCGGCCAATCCCACCTCTGATTGGCCCCACCAACCCCATCTCTTCTCTGCGTCCCATTGAGTCCCAGTTGATTGGCTGGGTCTTCTTTGGTTGCCCTGCACAGGAGACCGGAGCTGGAAAGCAGGTTAGTGGGGTGGGGAGGGAAGGGGGATTCTGCAGTATTCTTTCCCTGCTGGGGGCTTTTCTCAGGCCCCGGGCTGCTTCCCCAGGCCCAGTGCAGCCAGCTGACCGGCTTTTCCCGCAGGTGGCGCTCCAGCCCCATGAAGTCCTGGGAGTCACCATCCAGCCAGGAGCAGAGAAGCAAGGCCAGGGCTCTGGGGGGGAGAGGGGGAAGACGGAGACGCAATCAGGGCTGGACCAGGGGGTGCTATTCTACCAATTTGGCCTGGTTCAGCCAAGCTGGTAACACCGATGAGCAGCAGAGACCAAAACGGTTCTCTCCACTGCTCTGCTGTTGCCCATCCACCTGGGCTCCCGGACTCACCTTTATTCCCTGCTTCTGGAGCGCAGCTGCCTTGCGATAGGCAGGTGCTGAAGTGACAGGGAGGGTGCAGGAGTGCAGGAGGGGAGTTGAAATGCCTCTACGCCAGTGCAGAGCGCGCCCACCAAGCCACGCCCACCAAACGGGTGGTAAAAATATTTGCACAGCACCAACTGGGCTGGACACCCCCATCTGCCCCAGCCAGGAGCAATGGTGCAAGCTCCCCAGCCCAGAAGCCCCTCCCCCACAAGGGATGACCTCGCTGCACAACCATTTGGAGATTGACTGCTGCTGGTGCTGGAGGTTCTGCAGAGCCCTCCGACAAACTGCTGCTGCTCTGGCTCTTAAGACCCACCGGATCCTGCTAATACTGAGCAGCTGCAAGGACTTGTGTACTGCCCCCTCTCCGAAAGGACTCGGGTCGACTCACAACTAAAAAATACAATCAATAAATACATTAAAAACAAATTAAACCTGACAAGCCCAAATAAAATCAGTTTAACCCCACCCCCAAGAGGTCAGTCCAGCCCGGCCTGTTCAAACAGCCAAGTTTTCAGATCGTGGCGGAAAGAGCGGAGATCTGGGGCCAAACAGAGCCCCAAGGGCAGTTGATTCCACAAGGCAGGAGCCGCTACAGAGTAGGCCCTTCCCCGGGCGATCGGCATTCGATGTCGGATCAGAATCACACTGACGTTTGTGTTGAGTTTGTGTCTTTCCTCGCTTCTCTACTGACCTCTACACTGGTTCAGTGTGCCATCGGTTGTGATCAAAGCAAGAAACAATGTTTGCATAGCAAACAAGCCAGGATTCAGGCCACATGCTAAACTCAGGTTTGGAAAACCTGAGTCCAGTACTCACCTGGCAAAATGCTGGAAAGCACCGGCTTGTTTCACACACACCACGGCCAACCAAGCACCCCTGCGTTGTGGGGGGACAGCCAGGTAGCTGTGTGAGGCCGCCCTCCTTCTGTTGCAGGTGCCGGAGTTACGTGGTGGGGCACGTAGAGAGCGCCTCTCCCAGGCTGCAAGGCAGACTCCGGACCCTCTTGGGAAAAAATGCTTCTGTAAGGCGGAATGTGGACAGTTACAAAGTTGAGGGGCCCTTTCAGGAGGGGGCTGGGGGGTCCTGGGCCCTCAGGAGGAGCCCCAGGAGTTCTGGAGGGTTCTGGGCCCTCCTTCTGCCCCCCTTCCTACTGGGGGATCTTGGGGAACCCAGGCCCAATCCAGCTCCATCCAACCTCTGGCTGGGTGAAAGGGGGGTGGATGCCTCTTCCATACCCCCCAAACCTTGGTCCTTGGGGGTGGGGGTCACTGGGCATCTTCCGACAGGGTGGCTTCTGCTCATGGGCATCACCTACAGGCGGCTGTTTCTCATCCCGGCCCCATTTTTTCCTTTCCTCCTCCGAATCTCAGCCTCTCTGCAGGTGATTCTGACCAGGGAGAACCAAGATCGACTTCTGACCACAGGTAAACCCCCTGGGGCTGTGGGGAGGAGGAGTCAGTGGGGGAGGGGCTTGCAAAGACCCCCTGCCCTCACCAGGCCTCACAGCAGCGGTTTCCCCACATCGCCAGGAGTGACTCCTGCCAGGAGTGGCTTCCTCCATGGGGTGGAAGCCCAAGTCTGGAGGGCCCCAAAGGCAGCCTCTGGGGGAGGAGGGGGTCCCTCACAGCAAGACGGAGCCGGCCCTTCCCTGCCACTCCTTGGCCCTTCCAGAAAAGAGCCACGGTGGGGGGCACTCAGACCTTCCCGGGCATAGAAGAGCCCAGCGAGGGGCCTCATGTTGAGCTATGCCTTGTGAGAAGTGGGGGAGGGGGCTTCTTCAGGCCCCCCACCCTGATTTTAAACTTCTATCCCTTCCTCCCCAGCACTTGCTCCAGAACAGCCAAGATCTCATAAAGGTAACAGCACACGGAGGAAGAGGTCTACGGCAGGGAGAAGCAGCTAGTCTGGCTGGGCTGGCTGGCCAAGCAGGAGGAGAAGATGGAGGCCGAGTGGGGGGTGGCCCTGGCCCAGCTCTCCAGTTAGGCCTCCTGCCTGCAGCAGCTGATAGCCGAGATGGAGAGGAAGTGCCACCACCTGGACGGGGAATTCTTGGGGGTTCCAGGGGGCCCTCACTGGCCTCAAGGAGGGGAGCAGAGGGTCCCGGGGGGGAGGGGAGACCAGCCACCATTGCAAGGGCGGCACCCATTTCTCACTTGTCCTCTTTCAGGACATCCAGGACACCGTAGACAGGTAGGTGCCGTCTTGCCCTTCCCCACCCCTGTCTCTGTGGGCCGGTTTGTGATCGGAATTTCTGGTGCGGCCGCATCCTTTCGGATTTTGTGGCCGAGAGATGCCGGTTGTGGGGCCTTTGGTGCTCTCAGAGCTCGACTGATTTCCTGCAGATGTTACATTATCTGACTTATTCTGTCCTAGGCCTCCCCAAAAAGCACTAAGTCAATTCTGAGTCCTGGCAAAACCTCTTTTATTACATTAATGTGAATTTATTTCTTTCACAGCCAGCCAATGGCTTGGCAAACTGTCTTGCAAAGGTATGCTAATTAGCTCAAGCCTTATCAATCCTGGAACGCTGCCTTGTAGATAGTTCCACACTCAGTGCTGACAGGGAAGGTCTGGGTTATACAGACAAATCTCCACAAGGCTCAAACAAATGAGCTAGTGAGTTGTTTCCTGCAAAGCCCCTCCCTTTTGCTTCTCTTTGAATCCTGATGGGAGGGGGCATTCATCATCCACCTGTGCCCTTACTCCCACATTGACCCTGAGTTCATAATTGTTCCTTCCTTTTGGCAGCTCTGTGCATGCGCAGGCTGGGGACCAGTTCCAGAATCTCCCCACCTCAGTGCTGTCCAAGCCTGAAGGCAGCTGATGACTGCCAGCCTGCCCTGGCCCCATCTCTGCCCCTGACGCAGAGCCCTCAACCGGACCTTCCTCAGCCTCAAAGACTGTCCCGCGTTCCTCCCCAACCTCCTCACTACTGTCCAACTTTGTTACCACCTGCGGCAGGTGCTGGCAGGCCACAACACTGACTAGGTAACACCATCAGTGCTGGGAAGGGAGTGGGGTTCGCTCTTTCTTGATACACAAGTAGGTTGCTGTCAGTTGGGGAGATGTTTATGGCTCAGTGGTTGCTCAGGCATTGTAAACAACACAGATGAGGCACCACCAACGCAGACCGACAATCCAACAGCAAACCACAACCTAACCAGGGAGCCCCCAAGGAGAGAACAACTTTGATGACCTTGGACGTGGCACAAAGGCAACACAGACAAATAAGCAAGAAGAGTCCCTTTAGTATCTCCAACTTTGCCCCCAATGTCCAGGTTACCTTCGGCTGGAGAAAAACCTCTCCCAAGAACAGTCTTTAAGTGGAGGAAATTCAGTCCGAAAACAAAGTACATATAAACTGTAAATAAAAGTCTACACAAACCAGGCTGCAGCAATTAACTGGACAGGGCAGGAGAAGGGATTGCAGACTTGAAAGGACAACAAAACACACACAGTTGGGAAGACGCCAGGAACCCAGATGAGCCTGGAGAAACAAAGATAATTGACAATTTGCTTCCAGAAATTTTGCTGTGTGCAGCTCCCCTTTTTAAACACTGTGTACCCAGCTGCAGCTAATGAAGGGAATCAGGGCCCTTTCCTCCCCCTAAGCCATGCAACCCACTTTGCTCCCTTCTGCATTCCTCCCTGCATGCCCTAGGATGAAGAGGGGGTGGGCCTGGGTCTTCCTGTGAACTCCCTCTCCCTTGTTCTACCTCTCTCCTGCTCTGCCCAGCTGGACTTTGCCCCTCCCCAGTTTCTTCCCCAGCCAATGGAGCCACACTCCCACTCCCTGTCAGCTGCTCGGCCTCCCCCTCAGAGTCAGACAGGGGCATAACAGCCCCTGTGGCCTTGGCTAAGGGCAAGAGGGATTTCAGGTGGAGGGTCGCAGCCGTTGCTGTGAATGGGGGAGGGGGCTCTGCTGAGCAGGAGAGATTGGGGGAGGGCTCTGGGGAGACAGGCAAGTCTGGGCCAGTCTAGATGGCCTCTACCTCCCCCCTCAAAAAGAAGCCAGTGAGTCTCAGCCGGAGAAGGTCCAGCCGCAATTCTTCTCACCCACCGGCCAGGCTGAGTCTCCGTCTTTCGAAAGATGGCAGGAAAAGCCAGAAATTCTTCAGCTGCAGAAAAAAACAAAATCCTTTTGCATCCGATACCCGGATTAACTCAGGAGGGCTTGGAGGGAGGAAGATGAGGAGGAAAATGAGAATATGAAATAGAATCTTTGGTGTAAATCTTTGTGGAGAATCTACGGGGAGAAACGGATCCCTTTCAGCCCCTCCCCCCCAGGAAGGCCCACACTGCAGGGGGGGCAGTTGATGGGCAGGGCCCGGAGGGAGGGAGGGTCCGCCCCTTTCAGGCTGGGAGGGGCCAGATGATACTAGGTTGGACTAGATGACCTACAAGGTCCCTTCCAACTCTGATTCTCTGTTCCTAATCTATATTCTGACGCCTCCCCATCTCCTCTCCTGGGGCTTCCAAGGGGGGTCGGAGTTTGGCCATGGGGCTGCAAAGGGGGGCTTGACAAGAGAAAAATTGACCCTAATGGACTTAATTAGGGGGTTAATCAAGGGGGGAGCCTCCCTCCCTCCCTCCCTGCAGAGGCTTCGCATTAACCGGGAAGACGGGGCGACCAGGGGGAGGCAGCAAAGGAGCAGCGGAACATCGCCCGGCGCCTCCGGGAAGCGTCTCCGCCAAAGGACCCGGCGGTGGCTGCTCTGCCCGGAGACGGATGACGCGTCCAGAGGTCGCTTTTTCATTGGGTGGGCTCGATGTTCGACTATGGAAGTCAGAAATAGAATTTCCCCCTCTCTGCCCCTCCCCGCTCTTGCTCTTCCCGTCCTCTCGCTCTCTTCTCTCCCCTTCACTCTACCCCTCCCTCCTCGCTCCCCTCCCTCCCTCCTGCTGTGCGCGGACAGCCTTTCCTGCTCCTTTGCCAAGACTGGGGGTGGGAGCTCAGAGCCCCAACCCTCCCCCAGCTGCAGCAGGCAGGCATCCCACAGGGCGCCTATCCTGGGATGGCCTGGATCCTCTCCTGGGATGTGGGGCCTGGAGGAGACAAACTACCTCCTCGCCCAGCACCGACCTCAGTCAGCCAGAACTGGGAACCCTCCAGCAGCTAAAAGAGGCAGCAGAGTCTGAACCTGCCTCACAATTGTGTCTCTGGACACACCCAGTCACACAACATGGGCCGCAGATCCAGGCAGCCTCTGGTGGGAGGCCCATCGCTCTCCTGGTCAAAGCAGAACTTCCAGGCTCTTTTCCTGTTTCCCCTCCCCCACAAGACTGTGATTTCCTCTGAGTTCTCACTGACACCCCCACATACACACACAAACACACAGAGTTTCTTCCTGCAACCAACATCAGCTGCAGAGGCACTTGGGTTCCACTTCCCCAGCGTGAAGCTTTGGGCTCCTCTGAAGCGGAACTGAGCAACTGGCCAGGATCCAGCAGGCAACAAGCCAGGATTCTTCATCAGGGCAGCTCAGGGATTGTCTTCCTCCGCCCCATGGCTGAGTCTGCAGGTGGGGCAGCCACCAGGTCCTCTGACCCACCAGAAGTTTCCAGGGACTTTTTCATTCCTCCCCACATGAAAGAGGGAAAAGGCATAAGAATCTGGACTTCATTATTTCTGTAAGCCCCTCAGTCGCCTCTTTGATAGCTGCTCCTGGGAAACATCCAACCACCCTAGTTTGATTCTCTACAAATGGCTGGTTCAGTTCCCCTGAGCAATGAAGCATCTATCACCAACAATGCCTTTTCTTTGTTAAGGAAATCTGGATTTTTTTTTCTGCCATTGATACATTTGGTGTTGTCCCTTCTGCAGGTTCTTGCATGCTGCCTTCCAAGGGGAGGTTTTGCTGACAGGAGCCCAAATCTTTCCCGTGTTTCAGACAATTCCTCCAACCACACCGACCGATTCTTCCTGTGGTGGCCCCAAGACCCCAGATGAGGAATTGGGAGGGGGAAATTCTGCCCTTAGAGATCTAGCTGGAGTCCTGCAGAGCCAGTCTGGATGACCTCTGGAGGGGCAGAGGCTCAGTTGGAGGGCTAAAGGCATCTAGGGATGCTGGGGAGAAGGGAGGGGTCTTCCACTCAGGGCTGCCCCATTGAACCCCCTCCCTCTTTCCCACAGAGCTGGTCTTCCCCTCCGTGGCAAATGTTTTCTACACCAGATGGATTTATTGGAGATCATCTAGTCCAACCCCCTGCTTGGGCCTACACCATTTATACCATTGAGCAGGAGACTCTAGTCTATATCATTCGAATCTGAGCCCCAAAGAGGGAGGGAGGGAGGGAGGGAGGCATTGGGTGCCAAAATGGGGCAGGATCTTCCTCCAGTTGTGAGGGAGAGAAATGGCTGAAATGGCCGGGTGAGTGTAGGGGGGTCTCAGGTGCCCCCAATGGCTCCCCACAAGTGCTCAGGGAGGACCCTGCCTGCTGGCATTCTGCTCCTCCAAAGGGGGCTTGAGGGGAAGCAGAGCAAGGGGGCCTCTGAGCAGGAGGGGGTCCAGCCCCTCCCCCCCGGATCTGCCCTCCCTCCTCCTGAACCAGTTCTGGCTTTGGACCCCCCAAAGTAGCTTGGATGGTGGATCCAGAGGCAGCGGAGGGAGGAGCCTCCTGTGGGGGCAGGAAAGAGGAAGAGGAGGAGGAAGAGGAAGGAAGGATTCCAGGGTTTTCTTACATCTGAAGTTTATTATTTCAAAGCAAAGCGAAGGGAAGGGAAGTGATTCATAGGAAGAATAATGTAGATGAAGCTGCTGTGGGTTCAAAGCCAGGAGAGATGAGGGGACTAGAGTGACAGGTCGGCCCAGCATCCCAGGGGACAGTCTAGATGGTCTCCACCCCTCCCTCCCAAGAAAGAGAGGCCCCCAAAGGAAGCTGCCATCCTCCTCCTCCCCCCAACCTGCCACCTTCAGCCTCCATTTCTCAGAGGTTGCAAACAGGACAAAGAGTCATCAGCAGCTAAAGAAAAATATCCTTTTGCATCGGAGAGCAGGATTAATCCATGAGGGCTGCAGAAAAAGAGATGGGGAAGAAAATCAGAATATAAAGAGAAACTTTTACCATAGCAAACATATTTTTCTTCCCTTTCAGTCCCCCTCAACCCCAAGGCTGCAGGGGGGTGGTTGACAGGCAGGGACAGATAGAGGGAGAATCCACCCATTTCAGGGAGGAAAAGGCTGGGAAGGACCAGGGATTCCTTCCCATTTCATCTCCAGGGGATTCTGGGATTCTCCCTAATTGTCTTAATTAGAGGGTTAATCAAGAGGGGTGTCCCCCCTCCCCCTCCCTCCCTGCAGATGTTCCAGATGAAGAAAGAAGATGGGGCCAGAAATTGTGTGAATTCCCACAAGGAGAAGGGGGGTCAGGAAGAACAGCCTGTCAAGGTTCCAACTAATGAACCCAAAGGAGTCTCCATGGGGTGCCAAGAAGGATCATCTGGGACTGGAGGGGGTCCAGTTCATGGCAAAGTTTTGGAGGGAGTTCATGAAGTTGATAGGGTCATCATTCTCAAGGGCTTAGCTCCACCTTCCATCCGAGTATGGACGGAGCTGCAGAACGAGCGCAATGATAGAACAATACCTGAGATGCTGTGTTAATTATCAGCAATCTAGCTGGGAAAATCTCCTGCCATTTGCTGAAGTGGCCCACAATACCACAGTGCATATTAACATGGGACTCGCCCCTTTTAAAATAGCCACGGGGTGGAATTTGTCCCCATGCCTGAATACCCTCAGGAACCCCCCTCCACAGGGACCCTAACAGGATGGGTGGGTTGCTTACAAAATATGGGGGACTTAAACCTGGGGTGCTCCTTCCCTTCCCTCCTTCCCTTCCCTTTTGCAATTCCCCAAAACTTGGAAAAATTCTGGACAAGACTATAGCGTTTGTGAGTGCTTTTGGTTTTGATTGCAATACTGTTTCAGATCTCTATAAGGAAAAGCTGCCCAAACTCCAAAAATTTGCTGTATCCACAGAAAGGAGATGTTTTTTAAAAAATACTAAAAAGAACACCTATAACTTGTAAGAGGGGCTGAGATGAGGGAGGAAGAGAAGAAACTCACCTGCAGGAGGTTGGATGGGAATTGCTGGAAGGAGAAAAATAGCCAATCAGGACCCCTCATGGCTTGGAGGACTCAGGAGGTCCCGCCTCCCCACCCATAGCCCATAATAGGTTGTATGAGCTTTCCTTAATAATCCCTCCAAGAACAGAAGATCCCAAAACTATTCATCAGGGAGACCTTCTTGGCCACCTGCTGAGCTTGATGAGAGTCCTCCCCTGTATGGTCCCCTCCCCACAATCTCTCCTCCAGCCCCCCCAGACTCACCTTTCTTGCTCTTCAGGTAGGAGAAGAGCCCCACAGCCAGGAAGGCCACTCCTATCACGGCCCCCATGATCCCGTCCAGAGTTTGCTCCTGGCAGAGCTGGAGGAAGGGGCTCTGGGGAAGGAGAAGGAGCCTCACCTGAGCAGGAGGATCAGGCCCACCTTCCCCCAGGAGGGACCATTCCGGCTCCCCACAGGGAGGGTCTCCCCCTTCTCAGGGCAGTAGGGAGGGAGGGAGGGGCTTACCCCACTGGACGGTGATGGGGGCCTCCAGGCTGACGTGCCCCACCTGGCATGTGTAGACATCCCCGCTGGGGCTGGGTCTCCAGCATCACCTGCAGCTGGTAGGTCCAGTCTCCGTTCTGGAGCTCCTCCCCAAAGGCCACGCCCTCCTCCTCCAGCTGCCCGTTCTTCAGCCACTGGACCTCGATCTTCAGGGGGTAAAAGCCCGTGGCGGTGCAGAGGAGGATGGTGTTGGGGAAGCAGGGTCCATCTTGGTGGGGGAGATGGTGACGGTGGGCTTGGCTGCAGGGAAGGAGGAGAAGGAGGCGCATGAGAGACACAGGAGGGCCCAGAACAGGAGACCAAGTTGGTTAGTTCAGGCCAAGATCCCTTTTCAGTCCTGAAAATATTCTGTGTTTTGATCCATCTTCCAAAGTAAATTGCAGCAAGAAATTAAAAGGGATCCTGAAAGCGGGAAATCCTTCCTGATTGGGATCAGTTGCAGTCTTCAAAAAGGAAGAATTCCCCAAATAGGCAAATCCGACAGGGATAAACGCTAGAAACGCCCAGAGGTGGAAGGAACCTTCTGCCAGATGTGGTGGAGATGGAAAGAAATAAGGCAGAAGACGGGAAGGACAAACATAGAAGGATTCGGAGGATTCTTGGGATCTCATGGAAAATGGAACCACACTTTTAATCAGGTGTAATACCACATTTGTTTGTTTCTTTGTTTAGTACTTTTAGTTATTTATTAAACTTATTTTTCAAAGTGGCCCAACGAACCCAAAGTCTTACAGAGCCTCTCCTAGCCGTGACTGCCACCTGCTCTTTGGGAGTCCAGGAGAATCTCTGGAATTGGGAACTGAATATACAGAATATAGAGGAAAATTCAGAAATGGTGATGGTAGCAGAAGAAGAAGAAAGAACAAAGACGGGGGAGGAGTTAGAAGAAAGAGAAACCAGGAAATGGATCAAAAGGAAGAACAAATAACACAAGAAGAATAAAGAAGCTTAATATGAGATATTAATGGTGGGTATAATAAATAAGAGGGGGGATATTGAGACTGGAATGCTGATTAATGAAATGGTTAGAGAAATACAGAGAGGAGATTAAAGAGGGAGGGGGAAACTTTGAGAAATGGGAGAGAAAATATCAGAAAATGATGATAAATGGAGGAAGGATTAAGGGAAAAAGCCAAAGGATGATAGAAAATGATTTAAAAAGAACCAGACAAATTATAAAAGAAAGACTTAGAGACAATGGTGAGAAGTGGAAAAGAGGGAGACTCCACATGATGAGGTAGATTTGTAGTAAAACATATATAATAGATTTTGAGAAGATGGGATTAAGAATTAGAATAAGAAGGAATTATTTAAATGTAATAGATATGAAAACAAGAACTTATAATAGATTAATTAAGTGAGATAGTCAAACGTTTATGTAAGATCTAAGTGATTAGTAGATAAAATATGGAAAGAAATGTTTTGTGGAACCTGACAGAGAATAGATATAACCATGTAGTAGGATAATATTTTTAATGAATTGTATATTTTGTTATATATATTTGTTTTCGTAGATTTTCACGGGTAAAGGTATGTAGGTCTTGGTGTATTCGGGTCTTGTCCCGTGTAAGATTGAGAATACCTTGGCAACGTTTCGACGAAATCTCATCCGTCATCTTCAGGCTGGTGTCTTCAGCTTCGTTCTCCTGGGAGAAGTGTGTGATCGTGGCTGTTTTTCCCTTTTAAACTCCAGAGTTGGATGTGTTGTTACTTTTTGATTGGTTTGTGGAGTTGATGTATGCAGATTGGATGGCTTTTCCTGAGACCCTGTGTGGCTGAGGTGCTGGCTGTGTGTCTCTCAGCCTTTTGTGTTGTAACGACCTGGGTAATGGGCTGTGTGATGACCTTCTGAGTATATATATATATATATATATATATATATATATATATAGGTCTTGGTGTATTCGGGTCTTGTCCTGTGTAAGATTGAGAATACCTTGGCAACGTTTGACGAAATCTCATCCGTCATCTTCAGGCTGGTGTCTTCAGCTTCGTTCTCCTGGGAGAAGTGTGTGATTGTGGCTGTTTTCCCTTTTAAACTCTAGAGTTGGCTGTGTTGTTACTTCTTGATTGGTTTGTGGAGTTGATGTATGCAGATTGGATGGCTTTTTCCTGAGACCCTGTGTGGCTGAGGTGCTGGCTGTGTGTCTCTCAGCCTTTTGTGTTGTAACGACCTGGGTAATGGGCTGTGTGATGACCTTCTGAGTTCTATTGTTGTGATGTCCTGGGTGTGGTGCTGTAATCTCCTGGGTCGTTGTCTGTGCTGCAACCTCCTGATGTTTTGTGTTGTGATCTCCTGAGTTCTGTGATGTAGTATCCTGGGTGGAAGGCTGTGATGTGGCATTCTGGGCCTTGGTTTGGCTCGAGTTTGAGGTCTGGCTATGTGTTTATAGCGTGTGTCAGTTTGCTTAGTTTGGGGGTTGGAGGGGGGTGTAGCAGCTGGTGTTGCAGCCATGGTCTGGTTTCTGGATGGTGGTTGCCTTTCATCTGTGGCGTGGGCTTGGGTTTGAGTCTGGTGAAGGAGATTGGTGGTGGCATCCTGTGTTATTTTGGGTCCGGTGTTGGTTTTCGTGGCTGGGACTCGTTTGTTGACCAGGGCTAGTTTCCAGATGTCTGGTAGGCGGGAAGTATCATCCCGTTTATTCATGTTGTGGGGGTGTTTCTCTATTTCGATGGCTTCCCTAATTATTCTTTTGTTGAAGTGTTCAGTATTGGAGATAAGTTTGGATCCCTCAAAATCAATTTCATGTCCTGTGGCTTTAAGGTGCTGGAAAAGGGAGGAAGTTTTTTCTTCTTTTCTGACTGCGTTCTTGTGTTCTGCGATCGTGCATTTATTCTCCTGTTGGTTTGTCCAATGTATGTGGCTGGGCAAATTTTGCATGGTATTTTATAAACTCCTTGGTTTTCTAGCTGGATCTTGTCTTTGGGGTTTCTTAAGATGTTGGCTATTTTTTGATCAGTGCCAAAGGCTGTCCTGATATTGTGTTTGTGGAGAATTTTGCTGATTTTATCTGTGGTGCCTTTGATGTAAGGGAGGAGGCGTGCCATTGTCCTGTTCTGTGTCTTGGTTTTTGGGGAGTCTCCCTTCGGATTAGGTTGGTGATTGTGCTTCTTTGGAATCCATTGGACATTAATACGTTAGTGAGGGTGTGTAATTCTGTTCTCAAGTGGTCTTTGTCAGCTAGGCATTTGGTTCTGGAGATGAGGGTCTTGGCTACAGAGTTGATCTGTGCAGGGTGGTGATGGGATTGTGCATTTGAGTAGCGGTTAGTGTGTGTTTTTCTGGTAGATGGTGTGTCCTAGGGAGCCGTTGGGTTTTTACCCGTGAAAATCTACGAAAACAAATATATATATATATATATATTTGTTTCGTAGATTTTCAGGTAAAGAGTCTGGTGTATTCGGGTCTTGTCGTGTAGGTTGAGAATACCTTGGCAGCGTGAGAATCTCATCCGTCATTCAGGCTGGTCCAGCTTCGTTCTCCAGGAGAAGCTGAAGACACCAGCCTGAAGATGACGGATGATTCTCAAACGCTGCCAAGGTATTCTCAACCTACAAGAGACCAAATATATATATATATATATATATATATATATATATATGTGGTAATGAGGTTATAATGTTACAAGTTTGATATTATTGGCTGAAAGAAAAGTTATTTGAGTAAAAATGAGATGCTAGAGGGAAGGGAATATATAGAAAATAAAATATATGCAACAGTGGCAAGTGTAATAATGGGGGGACATAATAGGGGATAATATAAATTAGGATGAAATTTTGAATGCTTAATGAATGGTATGAAACTGTAAACATGCTGAGCACAAGAATGATTAGTATATCTTTCATGAAATATTCTATTATCTACTTGTATAAGATAATGAAGATATATTGCTATATAATATGAGGTAATGAAGATATATTGCTATAAGTTTGACAATATTGGCTAAAAGAAAATAAGATGGAAAATGTATTTGTCTAAAAATGAGAAGTGTAAACATGTTGAAAATATGATCAAGGAAGTTAGAGAAATTTTAATGAATTAATGAATTAAATCTTCTGTTATACCTGTTATATTCTGTTATATTTATATATATATCCTGGTCATTCATATTTTGAATTGTTACCATCAGGGAGATGTTATAGGTGTCTTAAAATGAGGACTAATAGACTGAGAAAGAGTTTCTTTTCCAAGGCAATAATTATCTTGAATCAAACAGGACATTTGTGATTTAGTTCTATGTATAAAGTAGCATTTTTAAACTATCTAACTTAATATATGCTTTAAATGGTTTTTAGACTAGGTTTTTAATTATTATTATTACTTTATTTTACTTTTCAAATACTGTGTAGTATGATTGTGATGTGGTGTTTGGGGCACTGTGCTGGAGTAGCTTTCAAATTTCATTGTATTTTGAATGCAATGACAGTAAAGGTATTCTATTTCTATTTCTATTTGTATAAGGTAATGAGGATATATTGCTGTAAATCTGACAATATTGGCTAAAAGAAAATAAGATGGAAAATGTATTTTGGGATAGCTATAAATTAAGAGGAAACTTTGAATGATAAATGAAATGAAACGAATAAACTGTAAACATGTTGAATATATGATTAAGGAAGATAGAGAATGAACCAAAATAAAAAGGCTGATATGAAGTAATTTATGAGAATTTAAAGAAGAAAATATGATTGTAGACAATGATGTGATGCTGGAAAGTTGTATTTGTGATTATGGACAGGATTGATTTAAAGTGTAAAACACCTGGAACCTCACTGTCCTCGCAAAGATATATTTAAATGATTAAAAAATAAAAGAACTTGTTACAAAACAAGAAAGAAAGAGGGAGGGGCTTCTGGCTGGAAAGAGGGAGGGAAACAGGCGGTTGCTGAAGAGGATAAAAAGGAATCAGGGAGAGAAAGAAATAGGTGAATATACAGTGTAGTCCTCGACTTACGACCACAATTGAGCCCAGAATCTCTGTTGCTAAGTGAGGCATTTGTTCCATGAGCTTTGCCCCATTTTATTACTTTTCTTGCCCCAGTCATTAAGTGAATACCTGCAGTTGTTAAATGAGTAACAGGGTTGTTAAGTGAATCCGACTTCCCCATGGAAGGTCGCAAAACGGGATCAGTGACCCCAGGAGGCTGCGACCGTCGTGAGAACGAGTCAGTGGCCAAGCCCCTGGATTTGGATCAGGGGACCCTGGGAGGCTGCAAAGGTCGTAAGGGTGAAAAAGGGTCAGAAGTCGTTTTCACTTCCGCCTTTGAACGGTCACTAAGCGAACTGTTGTTAAGTGGAGGACTGCCTGCATTGAGCAGGAGGGAGGGAGAGAGAGACCTGGCTGGATTCCCCTCCCCCCACCAAAGAAAGTCATATATGTGGGTGGATTTCCTGGGGGGATCAAAGGGATCCCAGATCCCGGACAGGAGGAGAGTTGGGATCCTGGGGAGAAGCGGGAGATTCCGGAGCTCTGAGAGGCAGAAGGAAGAAGGAGGCTGAACCGTCACCCGGGAGGAGAATCTCCAGTGAAGGCCAGGAAAGGAAAGGGGTCCCGGCCTCCCCTCCCAGGAAGAAGAGCCCCCAGGACTCACTTCTACGGCCGATCGCTCGCTCCTCCCTCTTGGGCGCCTCGTAGCTGTTAACCTCGTAGTTGTGTCGGCAGAAGGAATCCACAGAGGCCTTGTTGTACTGCAGCCATTGCTCATCTCTGTTCCACTTGTCCACATCGGGCTGCGCCAACGGAGTGACGGCCACGTATTTCCCGAGATCGCTGTCGAAGTAGTCGATCTCCTGCCGGTCGTAGAAGCTCCTGTACAGGTGCCGCACCCGCTGCGTCCCATTGTAGAAGTAGCACTCGGCCTTCTCCTGGTACAGGAAATGGGCTGCGAGGGGAGGAGGGGGAGGAAGGCCGTCAGGAGGGACTCCAGGGCCCATCGCTCCCAGCCGCTAGTAGAGGAGGAGGCTCCCACCAGGAAGAAGGGAGGGTGAGGGGGGACCTTCCTTTGAGAGACTGGAGGAAGGCGCCACCTGGAGGAGGGAGGGGGGACTGTCTCACTCTCAGCAGGAGGCAGACTTGGAGGGTGTCTGGAGGGGGGAGGGAAGAAAGGAGGGGAGGGGAGGGGCCTCCTTAAGGGACCCCCCTCCATCCCTTCCCGGGAGGAAAAGGGCAGGCAGAAGCTCCACTGGTCGAGCAGATCTTCTCTCTGCAGGGAACGTTGGATCTCCGGGGAGGAACGATGGGGGCTGGAGGGAAGGTAATAGCCACACCTCCTGCTCTCTCTTCCTTTGGGGGGGAGGGGAATACGGGGAGGGGACACAAAGAGGACATCTAGACTCATCCTCTTTTTTTTTTTAAACAAATTTTATTCAATTTTTAACAATTTTTTAAAACAGCTCTTTTCAGTAGACACCATGTTCCCGAGTCACCACTTTTACATGCAAATGTGACAGTAGATCTATATTCATTTTAAACATTTGACTTCACTTCTATTCCATTTTAGCGGACAAAGGGTCAAAGAAATTAATCCTAATCTCAAATCTTAATCTCAATCTGTATAGCCCCCAGTTCATTTCGAGTTAATTGCAAATATACATATATATTTTAAAACTTCATGTATAAATCTTACAAATAACAATATATTTGCCCATCATATTAAAGATAAAGTTCATCCATGTCTATCCTTTAATTATCTTCACATTGTTAATACTCTTTTATCATTTACAGAATTCTTTTGTCCGTCAGATTTGCCCTTTCATCACATATTCTCTCCATAATTCTAAATCCGTACATTTTAACACTAAAAAGAATGAAAAAAAAACCTAGACTTGCCCCCTTTTACTACTTTGAAAGTGACACCTCAGTGGTTAATATAGTAACATAATCATAATCATTCCCTTTAAAACGAAAGATAGAGAAAAAGAAAAAGAAGATGGAAAAAAGCTCCCTTACAATATATCTCTAATCGGTTGGGTTCTGCAACACATATCCCCCTAAAATTTATTTATGGTTCCAAAATAATAATAAAATAACTAATCTTGGTTATTGACAAATCTCATTTTAGGCATTTTCTAAAATCATTTCAATTAATTCAATTCATCTAATCATCATTTAGCTTTCTTTTGTGGATAAGAAATGAAAAAATGTGACCTTTTACCAGTAAAAATTGTCAGTAACCCCTATTGTTTTACACTTTTATAATTACAATATATTCTTATTACCATTTCTTCATGCAGAACCCCCTTTTAAATACGTTAGCCATTGTCTCTATGCAAACAAGTTTCTTTCTTTATTATGTAATTCCCGTGTCTCTCTATCTTTTGTTCTTGTTTCTTGTTCCTTCTCCTCTCTTTTATCCGCTATCCCCTTCTCTATCCAGTTTGAATCCCTCTCTCTCTCTTTACCTTTCTGCTCTCTATCCTTCTGGACCTTTCTAACATGCCTAATTTCATAAATGTTCCTTTTTAATTACCTTCTTAAGTTTCATTTTTTGACCATCCTCCCTTTCCCTTTTATTTGTATTAATCTTTGTGTTAATTGTCTTCTTAAAATGGCTTTGCTTGTGCTGGCTCCCTTCTCCTCCCTATTATCCTGCTCTCCCCTTCTCTATCCAGTTTGAATCCCTCTCTCTCTTTACCTTTCTGTTCCCTTTCCTTCTGAACCTTCCTAACATGCTTAATTTCATAAATGTTCCCCTTTTTAGATACTTTCTTAGGTTCCGTTTTTTAGCCACCCTTCCTTTCCCTTTTATTTGTATTAATCTTTGTATTAATTGTCTTTTTAAGATGGCTTTCTCTTGTGCTGGCTCCACCCTTTCCAAGGCTTCTTCTTCTTTATTCAGCATTTGAATGCCCATATTTTCTGCAACATGCCAAGTTAGTTCAGTCACTTCCTGTAACAGTTCTTTCATACTTTTAAACTCCATTTTTAATTCTTTGGATGACCACCAAAATTTTAATTTTCCTTATTTCTTCTTCTTTAAATTTTCTATGATCCTAACCCAGGTCCAGAGTCTATATCAATATTACCAATTAGTCCGGCAATCCGTCTTTGTGTATTCAAGCTTTCACTTTCTATAAGTCTTGCGTCTCTTTAAAATGTAACAACTCCAATCCACAAAGGAACAAGATAGTTTCTTACTTCTTTAGCTTCCAATTTTTCTCCACAAAGTGGCACTTTCTGCACAGAGTCTTAACCCTTTCCTTTTATTTTGATAGTCAAAGTTTTCCGAGCCCCAAACTTAAGTTCTTACGCTGGCTTCTTCCTTTCCCGGTTCGAAGCCCCTTATAGCTGTCAAAATATTTTACTTATTTTTCTTCACTTGGAACTGCGCCGCTTCTGTTTCTCTTTTTAAAAACTCATCTTTATCTTAATCCGGGGTGCCTTGATCTTACCATCCGATACTCCGGTTCCTCTGCTGTCGACTTCTCTCTTTCCTCCTGCACCAATCTTAGTCCCGTTGAGACCTTCTCTTCGAGGTGGCCATTTTGACCACCACTTCTTGACGTCTTCGGAGGGAAAAGACCAGACCCAAAAGGGGAGATGCGGCTCCCCTCACTCTGGCTGGCAGATTTCCCTTTCTCCGCCGCCCCTACGAGGCAGCTTCAGCCCCGAACCTTGCAGGATCGGGGCTCTCCAGCAAGAGCCAGGCTGCGGTCGAGGACGATCACAAACCGCCGCCTGTTCTCGAGAAGGCTCAACCCGGAAGTCCTAGACTCATCCTCTTGAGGCCTCCCAGCCCTTCAACCCCACCTTCCCAGCATTCCCCGCCCAACTTTTCTACCCCCCCAATCTTCAGCCCAACTCCCTCCCTTTGGGTGACTGTCGGGGATCCCACCTGTTTCCTTTCCCCCTCCCCAAAAAGACCTCCTGCAGCCCCCCCAAGAGCCTCTCAAAGGGAGGGTCTCCAGCCGCCCCTCACCAAAGGGGAGCCAGTTCTGGAGGAGCAACTCAGAGCCCCCAACCTCCCCCTCCCTCCGTTCCCCCCTCCCCCTCCAGCTCCCGATAGAGCAGTGGGGGATTATGGGGGGTGGGGGGTTCTTGATCCTCCCAAATCCAGGGGCTCCCCCAGAAGAGACCGAAGCTCCCCTCTTGCCTGACCTTCAAAGCCCCAAATCTGAGATTCGGAAGAAAAACGGAAGTTTCTGCAGCAGACAAAACACTTTGGCTCCAAAGCCTCTTTTTCCTTCTGCGGCTTCAGGGCTGAAAATGCCTCAGTTTCCCTCTTTCGCTTTCGCTTTTCCTTCCCTGCCTCTTTCAGGCAGCCCACTCCGACCCAGACAATTGGGGGTGAGAGAGGGGCCCGACTGCGACCCCCACCTCATCTACAATCGGGGAACGGGGGGCGGGTCCCTGTCTGTCCTCCTGGGGGAGGGGGAAGGAGACCAGAGATCGAGCGTGTTGGAGGCTCTGGAGACCCGTCAGCTCCTTCCCCTCCTGGGGTCCCAGCCCCTCTCCCCCCAACCCCCTCCTGCCCCGCCCAGCCCCCTCCTTACCGGGGGTCTCCTTCCCCCCTTCGCTTCCGGGGATCCGGCCCAGCCCCCACCAGCAGCATCAGGGGAGCCCAGCAAAGCCATGGATGCTGCCCGACAAACGCCCCCAAAGAGAGGAGAGAAGGACGCGGAGGCTCCCAGCCCCACAGGAGGAATCGGAGGGTCTGAACTGGGGAAGGAGGAGTTTTCCTCTGACTACGGAACTGGGTGGGTCCAGAAAGAGCAGGAGGACCAATGAGAATCCTCCCTTGTTGTAGCGTCATCGGTCTCCGGGCAGAGCCTCCCTTGACTGCAGCCGATGCAGGAGATAGTTCCGCGCAGAGAGAGAAGCGGAGAAAGTGGGAGGGGGATCTTTTCAGTCTTGGGGGCTGCATTCTAGGGGTCTTTCATGCCAGCTCCATGCAGGAGGGGCTGGGGGCGGAGGGCTTCGGTGGGGGAGGGCCGACGGGGAGAGGGAGGCTCAGAGGCTGGAAGGGACCTTAGAGGTCTTCTAGTCCAGCCCCCTGGCCGAGGCAGGAGCCCTTATCCCACCCGGGACAAACGGCCGTCCAGCCTCTTCTGGGAGACCTCCAGGGACGGAGCCCCCCAATTCCAGGTGGGGAGGGGCTGCTCCATTGATCCATCGGTTCTCCCGGCCAGGAAATCCCTCCTGATCCCTTCCAGGTCGGATCCCGCTCGGAGGCTTCGGACGATCCCATTTTCCCTCCCAGGCTGATCCACCTTCTCCGGGCTTCGGCGTCTGTCAGCTGAGGGGCGATCCCTGGAGACGCTGCCCCACTCCGGGATCTGCTTGTGAGATCCCAAGAGAGCGAGGGAGATCCCCAGGGTGGAAGGGGGACCCAGAGCCCAGCCAAGATCCCGATCCCCGCTTCTCCTCCGGCCCAAGCCCAGAATTCAGGGAGGTTCCCCGTCTGAGCAGCGGCTCTTCCTCGGTCCCCTCCCCATTCTCAGCCGGAGGACAAAGGACCCTCCCCGCAGTTCCCCTGAAATCTTGGGGCGTTTTGTCCGTCCGAAACTCCCTCCAACTCTTGGATGTGTCGTACAAAACTTCCTTTGAAGGGAAATATCGTTTCCGAATAAACGCAGCTTTTTCCCACCTTTCCAAATCTCTGCCTTGATTTGAAATAAATCTTCAAGCTCAATAAATCTCAGAAACATTTTATGTTATGAACGAGCCAGATTCTCCATTCCTGCCCTTGGCTGTTTGCCAGGGAACTCAACGCTTTGAGTGCGAGGATCGTGGGAGGGAGGGATTTTATTCACGGGAGGGAATCAGCCCTGGGACTCAGTCCTAAGAATCCACCCTCTGAGATGAACTTCCTTCTTCTGGGGAGTTGGAGGAAATATTTTGCCCTAAAGGAGAAGAAAAATCCATTTTCACAGATATTTGTAAGAGGATCTGAGCGATTTTCTTCCTTGTAAAGGATTTCAGTATTATTTAAGAAGGAGGAAGGATGGATGGAGAATATATTAAACCGAGGAATAAATTTATAATTTACAAAATTACCTGAAATTTTAATAGCAATTCTGGAGACTTCAGTAATCCCATATCTCCCACTAAAGGATTACAGACTTTTAACCATCACAGTCTGGAAATCTCTTCCCCCATACAAATTATCCAAAAAGCAGAGATTCTGTTTCTTGTGCTCATTTTCACTACATCCATAGAAAACATTTTTCTAGTTTTGGGAGAGATTCGGGTTCCGGTGAGTTAAGCAAAGGCAGTTAAACAGATCCTGAATTCCGGATTCTGTTGGAAAAGCTTTGGGGGTCCAGAGGTGGCCTGGATCCTTCCAGGGATGGGGGCTGGAGGGTCAAACTCCCCTGGCCCAGCACCAGCCTCAGCAGGCCAGAGCTGGGTCCCCCTGCAGCTGAAGGAGGCGGCAGAGTCCACATCTGCCCCCCAGTTGTGTATCTGGACACAGCCAGTCGCACAAAGTCAGGCCCACATCCAGGCAGCCTCTGTGGGACGTCCATCACTTGCCTGACCCAGGCAGAACCTCTGGGCTCCTTTCCTGCTTTATGGTGGTTTTCTCTGAGTTCCCCTACCACTCCCATCCCTTCACACACACACACACACACACACACACACAGACACACACAGTTTCTTTCTCCAACCCCCATCAGCTGCCGCAGAGGCGCTTGGGTTCCACTTCCCCAGCGTGAAGCTTTGGGCTCCTCCGAAGCGGAACTGAAGAACTGGCCAGGATCCAGCAGGCAACAAGCCTCAATGGCTTCAATTGGCTGCCTGGCACTTGAAAGGAGACTGTTAGAAAAGGTGCATCTTTCCACACAGGTTATCAATACTATACAGGCAGACAGAAGACCAAGTCCCACTTACATATTTCTTCCCTGAAGCCTGAGTGCTCCAAGCTGCTGTAGTGGCTGCACTACGTGTTGAGTGAGCGGTGATGTGAGATGGGACAGGGAACCCCTGTGCTTTGTAAATGTTAGCGATGGTTGCTCTAATCCATCTGCCTCTGGAGGAAGACGACACCCTTTGTCCCAAGTATTTCTGATGATAAGAAATAAACATTGTTTCCGTCTTTCTAAAGGAAGCTGTCCTTTTTATGTTGGATTCTTCACCAGGGCAGCTCAGGGACCGTCCTCCTCTGCCCCATGGCTCAGTCTCCAGGTGGGGGAATAGAATAGAATAAGAATAGAATGGAATAGAATATAAAAAGAATAGAATAAAAATAGAATAGAATAGAAAATATAGAATAGAATAGAAAATAGAAAATAGAATAGAATAGAAAATAGAATAGAATAGAAAATAGAATGGAATAGAAAATAGAATAGAAAATAGAATAGAATAGAATTCTTTATTGAACAAGTGTGATTGGACACACAGGGAATTTGTCTTTGGTGCAGAAACTCTCAGTGAACATAAAGAAAAATAAAATACATTCATCAAGAATCATCAGATGCAACACTTAGTGATGGTCACATGAGCCTCAGTGGCACAGTGGTTAGAGGGCTACACTGCAGGCTCCTTCTGCTGACTGCCGGCTGCCTGCAATTTGGCAGTTCAAATCCCACCAGGCTCAAGGTGGACTCAGCCTTCCCTCCTTCTGAGGTGGGTAAAATGAGGACCCAGATTGTTGGGGCAAGAGGCTGACTCTGCAAACTGCTTAGAGAGGACTGTAAAATATACAAAGCGGTATATAAGTCTCAGGGCTATTGCTATTGCTACTCATAGGTTACTAATAGGCAATCAAAACATACTAGGAAAAAAATAAAACAATATAAATTGTAGAGATACAAGCAACATGGTTATAGTCATAAGTGGGAAGAGAAAGGTACTAGGAAGGATGAGAAGAAGAATAGTAACACAGTGACCATTACTTGGCCCTGGGCCCCACCGGAAGTGGCTGAAGGGGCCCTTCCCGACTCCCGAGGAGACCCCGGAGAGCCCAGGAAAGAAACCGATGGAGGGTTGGACAAATGTCACTCAAAGGACCCAAATTCTCCCCCTTGGGACCCTCTGTGTGGGACCTCCCTGCTCTCTGGGAGGCTCTGATGGAGGAAAGAGGGAAGGAAGGAGAGGAAAAGGGGGACCAGCCAGGAGGGGGAGGGGCTCCGTTGAAGTGGGGGAGGGGAGGACGCTGTTCAGAGGACCTTGGGTGGTTAAACCAACTTGACTGCACGTAACCATCCTCAAACAAGCTGATTAGAGGAGTCCTCTAGTCCTTTTCTCCATCGGTTGAAGCACATTGAAGAAAGCAGCTCTTGACTTACAACGGTTCATTTAGTGACCATTTGATGTTGGTTTGGGGTGGCTTCTAATATGCCCCATGGCTCCATCCTTCCTTTCCCCCCTTTTATATTAACCCAAATGCATCGAAGGAGGTTTTTGTCTTCGTTCTGTTGTGTTTCTATGGTGGTGTGGTTATTGTTTATATAGAGAGCAATTTCACTGCCTCTTTTATTATGTCTGTTCCTTGTTTATTTATTTATTTAATATATAAAATACTAAGAAAAACAGAAATAGGAAATTAGGGGAAGGAGAAAGAGGGAAAAGAAAGTCTGAGGTTCAAGGGAAAAAGAACAAAAAGGCTTTGACTTCAGGCTCTTTTAACACATTGCAAGATAAAATAAACATTCCGGCCTCAACTTCTTTGCTTTTACACATTAATATGTAACCAGCCATTTCTAGAATGAGAAATCTACCAATGAACAAAAGCAAAGTCATTTTGGGCTGTTTCTTTTGAACCCTTTAAATAAAATAGAATAGAGTAGAATTCTTTATTGGCCAAGGGTGATTGGACACACAAGGAATTTGTCCTGGTGCAAATGCCCTCAGTGTACATGAAGGAAAAGATACATTCGTCAAGAGTCAAAAATCATCAGGTACAACACTTAATAATAGCCATATGGTACAATAAGCAATGAAATAATACTAGGAAAGTCCATATAAATCATCAGGATACAAGCGACAAAGTTACAGTCATACAGTCACAAGTGGGAGGAGATGGGTGATAAGGAGTGATGAGAAGATTAATAGTAATAGTAGTGCAGACTTTGTCAATATTGGACAGTATTGAGGGAATTATTTGTTTAGCAGAGTGATGGAATTTGGGGAAAAACTTTCCTTGTGTGTCTAGTTGTTCTGGTGTGCAGTGCTCTATAGTGTCATTTTGAGGGAAGGAGCTGAAACAGTTTATGTCTGGGATGTGAGGGGTCTGTAGATATTTTCCCAGCCCCCTTTTTGACTCCTGCAGTATACAGGTCCTCCATGGAAGGGAGATGGGTAGCCATTATTTTTTCTGTAGTCCTAATTACTCTCTGGAGTCTGTGCCTGTCCTGTTGGATTGCAGAACCAACCCAGACAGTTATAGAGGTGCAGATGACAGACTGAATGATTCCTCTGTAGAACTGGATCAGCAGCTCCTTGGGCAGTTTGAGCTTCCTGAGTTGGCAGAGAAAGAACATTCTTTGCTGTGCTTTTTTGATGACGTTTTTGATGTTAGGTGCCCATTTTAGGTCATGTGATATAATAGAACGTAGAAATTTGAAGGTCTCTACTGTTGACACTCTGTTGTCTAGTATTGTAAGAGGTGATAGTATGGGAGGGTTTCTCCTAAAGTCTACCACCATTTCTACGGTTTTGAGGGTGTTCAGTTCCGGATTGTTCCGGTTACACCACGAGGCAACTTGTATAACCTCCTGTCTGTATGCAGATTCATCGTTGTCTCGAATGAGAAAATGTGAAATATCCCATTTAATGGCTGGAGAAGAAAAGCGCACAAAGGTCCCAAAGACCCTGTGGTGGCCGAGTGAGGGCGGGCTCCCGTCTGAGGGGATCTGCGCTCTGATTGGTTGCTGTGGGTGGAAAGGGGGCGTTTCCCTTTGTTCCTGCCTTTTCCTTCTCTGGGCTGGTTGAGATTTTCCTCTGGATGTTCCTCACTGTCTTCTCTGCTGCGACTGTTCAATACATTTATTTTGATATAAATCTACAAGTTTGTCTCTGTGTCTCCTGCTTCCTTTGGGCAGCAGCTGGGATTCCTCCACATTCAGTCTCTTCAGTTGCACCTGCCAGTCCTGATTGGATTTGAAATAAACCGTTAAGCTCAATAAATCTGACAAACATTTTATGTTACGAACGAGCCAGATTCTCCATTCCTGCCATTAGCTGTTTGCCAGGGAACTCAACACTTTGAGTGCGAGGATCATGGGAGGAAGGGGGTTTTATTTACCCCCACACCCCCCCCACACCCTCCAAGGAAGCCACATTGCTAACCTGCTTTTCAGCTCGATTCTCAGGGAGAGAGAGATCTACATCGGAGGCTGGCTATCATCTCTCTCTCTCTCTCTCTCTCTCTCTCTCTCTCACACACACACACACACACACACACACACACACAGAGGATATAGCCTGCTTCTTCCATACCCCCAAACCATGGTCCTTGGGGGTCATGGCACCTGGCATGGACCGAGATGCTGCTTCTAAAGGGTGGCTTTGCTCACGGGCATCACCTACAGGCGGCTGTTTCTCATCCCAGACTCATTTTTTCCTTTCCTCCTCCGAATCTCAGCCTCTCTGCAGGCGATTCTGACCAGGGAGAACCAAGATCGACTTCCGACCACAGGTAAACCCCCTGGGGCTTGTGGGGGGGGGAGGAGTCAGTGGGGGAGGGGCTTGCACAGACCACCTGCCCTCACCAGGCCTCACAGCAGCGGTTTCCCCACATCCAGGGAGTGGCCTGCCAGGAGTGGCTTCCTCCGTGGGGTGGAAGCCCCGAGTCTGGAGGGCCCCAAAGGCAGCCTCTGGGGGAGGAGCGGGTCCCTCACAGCCAGACGGAGCTGGCCCTTCCCTGCCACTCCTTGGCCCTTCCAGAAAAGAGCCACGGTGGAGGGCACTCAGACCTTCCCAGGCATAGAAGAGCCAAGCGAGGGGCCTCATGTTGCACTATGCCTTGTGAGAAGTGGGGGAGGGGGCTTCTTCAGGCACCCCATCCTGATTTTAAACTTCTATCCCTTCCTCCCCAGCACTTGCTCCAGAGCAG
>SOZL01001318.1:146619-187680 GCA_009733165.1 Naja naja
TTGGATCCAGCCTCCACTGAAGGTCATTACAACAAACCAGAGTGGGTGCAGACCTTCCAAGCCTGACTGACCACCCATACCACCAGGCCAAGTTTGCCATCCAGAGACTTGAAGGAAAGGATCCTGAGATGGACCAGTAAAAGACTAAAAGACCTTTTCAATCCCCAGAAGACAGTTAGAAAGACTATGGGGGAGGTGGGAAATTCATTGTAACTGAAAATTCATTGTAATGTGAAACCCATTGTAATGTTTTCTTTCTTGCATCATTTATATTGTAACCAATTTGATGTACCCATGATTGTATTTGAGAGTAGCTGGCCCAGCAAGTTCTGAACACCTTATACTTCTGTCTGGTGGGAGGGAATTGTCCAGCATGTTTGTATTATCTGTATTGTAAACCTAGCTGCATACACAGGCACATACACAGAGACACCCATTTAGAATTAGATAGGTTATCTTTTTCACCTGCTTCCACACAAAGCTGTCCTTGCTTCTTTTTAAAAAGAAAATGTTTTGTTTGTTTTGTTTTTATTTTGCTGCTCTGAGGCACTAAGGCCCAAGCAACTCCTTTTCATTCATGGGGAGGGGCACCCTCCCTCAGGCAATTCTGAAGAGATAGCAGAAAAGAGATTCCAAACCCCAAGTCCTGACTGTGACTCACAAATGATGCTGCCCAGTTGTCCAGTAAAGCAAGATATGTTGCACTGGGGCCCCATGAGTACAAGTCCCAGGGCTCATTGTGTGTAACTTTTAAAATACTAAATAGCCTGGATTGCACACTGGCTAATCTCATTTGGCCTCACAAACCCTGGAAACTAAGAGCTAGGCAGGTAGTAACCATAACCTTGGAAATGGGCAGCCTGTAATTTAAAGGCTGTGAAGAATGTAGAGGTTGTGCTTATAACCTGACTGTAAGCTCACAAAAAGTACATCAAAACACCTGAAAATTAATTGGCATGAAAAATTGGATACTGTTTTGAAAAAAAAAAAACAGGAGTTTTCCCAGACGTTGAAAGCTTTTGGGAGCCACTGAAGGAATCCTTTTCTGTTGCCTTTTTTTTCCAATGCCTTTCCTTTGCATCAGAAAAAAATTAAAAGCACCCATCAAGTCTCCCTGATCTGATCACCTTTAATCTTTTGTCAAAACTCTCACGTGTTTGAAAAAAATTGAGGGATTGTGGAAGTTGGCACCCAACTCTCCTAGAGAAAATGAAGTATTCTGTAGATATTTAAAAGGCAGAATATTTCTTCTAAAAAGTAGAACCCCAGAAGCAGAATCTCACCCCACTTTTGTTAATGGGTATTAAGGCCTGAGCCAGAATACTTTACATAAGAAAGGTCTCCAGGTAAAGCTATAGCAATTGCCAAAAGCCCTTTTAAGGGCATAGATCATCCAGCAAGGGTCAACCAAGCTTGGAACTCAGGACAGCCTACAGAGTTGCCCCTCATGGGAGTCTGACAACCAATTAGAAACAAGCTTCAATTCAAATCCCAACAAAGGTTAAAACCCAGATACTCTCAGCACCTCAGCCCCTTTTTCTTGATCTCCTTCAAGCATGTGATCATCTTTTCTGAGCTCCAGACCATGTGGTCCTGTTCACCATTAAACTTTCCAAGCAGCCTCCATGTTTCCAGTGTCTTTTTCCCCACTTGAACTGAACCCAGAAGGATATTTCTTTCAACAGAGCGATTCTCTTGCTGTCCCGGGTGGCAGGAGGAACCCCACCCCAGTTTGGCAAAGGAGCAGGAAAGGCTGTCCGCGCACAGCAGGAGGGAGGGAGGGAGCGAGGAGGAGGGGAGAGGAAGGGGAGAGAAGAGAGCGAGAGGACGGGAAGAGCAGAGCGGGAGGGGCAGAGAGGGGAAATTCTATTTCTGACTTCCATAGTCGAACATCGAGCCCACCCAATGAAAAAGCGACCTTGGACGCGTCATCCGTCTCCGGGCAGAGCAGCCACCGCCGGGTCCTTTGGCGGAGACGCTTCCCGGAGGCGCCGGGCGATGTTCCGCTGCTCTTTGCTGCCTCCCCTGGTCGCCCGTCTTCCCGGTTAATGCGAAGCCTCATGGGAGGGAGGAGGCTCCCCTTGATTAACCCCTAATTAAGTCCATTAGGGTCAATTTCTCTTGTCAACCCCCCCTTTGCAGCCCCATGGCCAAACTCCGACCCCCCTGGAAGCCCCAGGAGAGGAGATGGGGAGGCATCACAATATAGATTAGTAACAGAGAATGAGAGTCGGGAGGGACCTTGTAGGTCATCTAGTCCAACCTAGTATCATCTGGCCCCTCCCAGCCTGAAAGGGGCGGAGCCTCCCTCCCTCCGGGCCCTGCCCATCAACTGCCCCCCCTGCAGTGTGGGCCTTCCTGGGGAGAGTGGCTGAAAGGGATCCGTTTCTCCCCGTAGATTCTCCACAAAGATTTACACCAAAGATTCTATTTCATATTCTCATTTTCCTCCTCATCTTCCTCCCTCCAAGCCTCCTGAGTTAATCCGGGTATCGGATGCAAAAGCATTTTGTTTTTCTGCAGCTGAAGAATTTCTGGCTTTTCCTGCCATCTTCGAAAGACGGAGACTCAGGCCGGTGGGTGAGAAGAATTGCGCTGGACCTTCTCCGGCTGAGACTCACTGGCTTCTTTTTGAGGGGAGGTAGAGGCCATCTAGACTGGCCCAGACTTGCCTGTCTCCCCAGAGCCCTCCCCAATCTCTCCTGCTCAGCAGAGCCCCTCCCCATTCACAGCAACGGCTGCGACCCTCCACCTGAAATCCTCTTGCCCTTAGCCAAGGCCACAGGGCTGTTATGCCCCTGTCTGACTCTGAGGGGAGGCCGAGCAGCTGACAGGGGTGGGAGTGTGGCTCCATTGGCTGGGGAAGAAACTGGGAGGGGCAAAGTCCAGCTGGGCAGAGCAGGAGAGGTAGAGACAAGGGAGAGGGAGTTCACAGGAAGACCCAGGCCCACCCCCTCTTCATCCTAGGGCATGCAGGGAGGAATGCAGAAGGGAGAAAGTGGGTTGCATGGCTTAGGGGGAGGAAAGGGCCCTGATTCCCTTCATTAGCTGCAGCTGGGTACACAGTGTTTAAAAAGGGGAGCTGCACACAGCAAAATTTCTGGAAGCAAATTGTCAATTATCTTTGTTTCTCCAGGCTCATCCTGCCTTCCCAACTGTGTGTGTTTTGTTGTCCTTTCAAGTCTGCAATCCCTTCTCCTGCCCTGTCCAGTTAATTCTGCAGCCTGGTTTGTGTGGATTTTTTTACAGTTTATATGTACTTTGTTTTCGGACTGAATTTCCTCCACTTAAAGACTGTTCTTGGGAGAGGTTTTTCTCCAGCCGAAGGTAACCTGGACATTGGGGGCAAAGTTGGAGATACTAAAGGGACTCTTCTTGCTTATTTGTCTGTGTTGCCTTTGTGCCAGTCCCAGGTCATCAAAGTTGTTCTCTCCTTGGGGGCTCCTGGTTAGGTTGTGGTTTGCTGTTGGATTGTCGGTCTGCTTGGTGGTGCCTCATCTGTGTTGTTTACAATGCCTGAGCAACCACTGAGCCATAAACAGCTCCCCAACTGACAGCAAACTACTTGTTTATCAAGGGAGCGAACCCCACTCCCTCCCAGCACTGATGGTGTTACCTAGTCAGTGTTGTGGCCACCCAGCACACAGGGGCAACAAAGTTGGACAGTAGTGAGGAGGTTGGGGAGGAGCACGGGACAGTCTTGGAGGCTGAGGAAGGTCCGTTGAGGCTCTGCTCAGGGGCAGAGATGGGGCCAGGGCAGGCTGGCAGTCATCAGCTGCCTTCAGGCTTGGACAGCACTGAGGTGGGGAGCTTCTGGAACTGGTCCCCAGCCTGTGCATGCACAGAGCTGCCAAAAGGAAGGAACAATTATGAACTCAGGGTCAATGTGGGAGTAAGGGCACAGGTGGATGATGAATGCCCCCTCCCATCAGGATTAAAAGAGAAGCAAAAGGGGAGGGGGCTTTTGCAGGAAACAACTCACTAGCTCATTTGTTTGAGCCTTGTAGAGATTTGTCTGTATAACCCAGCCCTTCCTTGTCAGCACTGAGTGTGGAACTATTTACAAGGCAGCGTTCCAGGATTGATAAGGCCTGAGCTAATTAGCATACCTTTGCAAGACAGTTTGCCAAGCCATTGGCTGGCTGTGAATGAAATAAATTCACATTAATGTAATAAAAGAGGTTTTGCCAGGACTCAGAATTGACTTAGTGCTTTTTGGGGAGGCCTAGGACAGAATAAGTCAGATAATGAAACATCTGCAGGAAGTCAGTCGAGCTCTGAGAGCACCAAAGGCCCCACAACCGGCATCTCTTGGTCACAAAATCCGAAAGGATGCAGCCGCACCAGAAATTCCGAGGACAAACCGGCCCACAGAGACAGGGGTGGGGAAGGGCAAGACGGCACCTACCTGTCTATGGTGTCCTGGATGTCCTGAAAGAGGAGAAGTGAGAAATGGGTGCCGCCCTTGCAATGGTGGCTGGTCTCCCCTCCCCCCCGGGACCCTCTGCTCCCCTCCTTGAGGCCAGTGAGGGCCCCCTGGAACCCCCAAGAATTCCCTGTCCAGGTGGCGGCACTTCCTCTCCATCTCGGCTATCAGCTGCTGCAGGTGGGAGGCCTAACTGGAGAGCTGGGCCAGGGCCACCCCCCACTCGGCCTCCATCTTCTCCTCCTGCTTGGCCAGCCAGCCCAGCCAGACCGGCTGCTTCTCCCTGCCGTAGACCTCTTCCTCCGTGTGCTGTTACCTTTATGAGATCTTGGCTGCTCTGGAGCAAGTGCTGGGGAGGAAGGGATAGAAGTTTAAAATCAGGGTGGGGGCCTGAAGAAGCCCCTCCCCACTTCTCACAAGGCATAGCTCAACATGAGGCCCCTCGCTGGGCTCTTCTATGCCTGGGAAGGTCTGAGTGCCCCCACCGGCTCTTTTCTGGAAGGGCCAAGGTGGCAGGAAGGGCCGCTCCGTCTTGCTGTGAGGGACCCCTCCCTCCCCAGAGGCTGCCTTTGGGGCCCTCCAGACTTGGGCTTCCACCCCACGGAGGAAGCCACCCTGGCAGGCTCACTCCCGATGTGGGGAAACGCTGCTGTGAGGCCTGGTGAGGGCAGGGGTCTTTGCAAGCCCCTCCCCACTGACTCCTCCCCCACAGCCCCAGGGGTTTACCTGTGTCAGAAGTCGATCTTGGTTCTCCCTGGTCAGAATCACCTGCAGAGAGGCTGAGATCGGAGGAGGAAAGGAAAAATGGGGCCGGGATGAGAAACAGCCTGTAGGTGATGCCCATGAGCAGAAGCCACCCTGTCGGAAGATGCCCAGTGACCCCCACCCCAAGGACCAAGGTTTGGGGGTATGGAAGAGGCATCCACCCTTTCACCCAGCCAGAGGTTGGATGGAGCTGGATTGGGCCTGGCTTCCCCAAGATCCCCAGTAGGAAGGGGGGCAGAAGGAGGGCCCAGAACCCTCCAGAACTCCTGGGGCTCCTCCTGAGGGCCCAAGACCCCCAGCCCCCTCCTGAAAGGGCCCCTCACCTTTGTAACTGTCCACATTCCGCCTTACAGAAGCGTTTTTCTCCAAGAGGGTCCGGAGTCTGCCTTGCAGCCTGGGAGAGGCGCTCTCTACGTGCCCCACCACGTAACTCCGCACCTGCAACAGAAGGAGGCGCCTCACAGCTACCCGGCTGTCTCCGCACAACGCAGGGGTGCTTGGTTGGCCGTGGGGTGTGTGAAACAAGCCGGTGCTTTCCAGCATTTTGCCAGGTGAGTACTGGACTCAGGTTTTCCAAACCTGAATTGAGCATGTGGCCTGAATCCTGGCTTGTTTGCTATGCAAACATTGTTTCTTGCTTTGATCACAACCGATGGCACACTGAACCAGTGTAGAGGTCAGTAGAGAAGCGAGGAAAGACACAAACTCAACACAAACGTCAGTGTGATTCTGATCCGACATCGACGTCGGGAAGGGCCTACTCTGTAGCGCTCCTGCCTTGTGGAATCAACTGCCCTTGGGGCTCTGTTTGGCCCCAGATCTCCGCTCTTTCACGATCTGAAAACTTGGCTGTTTGAACAGGCCGGGCTGGACTGACCTCTGGGGTGGGGTTAAACTGATTTTATTTGGGCTTGTCAGGTTTAATTTGTTTTTAATGTATTTATTGATTGTATTTTTTAGTTGTGAGTCACCTCAAGTCCTTTCGGAGAGGGGGCAGCACACAAGTCCTTGCAGCTGCTCAGTATTAGCAGGATCCGGTGGGTCTTAAGAGCCAGAGCAGCAGCAGTTTGTCAGAGGGCTCTGCAGAACCTCCAGCACCAGCAGCAGTCAATCTCCAAATGGTTGGCCAGCGAGGTCATCCCTTGTGGGGGAGGGGCTTCTGGGCTGGGGAGCTTGCACCATTGCTCCTGGCTGGGGCAGATGGGGGTGTCCAGCCCAGTTGGTGCGGTGCAAATATTTTTACCACCCGTTTGGTGGGCGTGGCTTGGTGGGCTCTGCACTGGCGTGAGGCATTTCAACTCCTGCACTCCTCCTGCACTCCTCCCTTCGCAGCTGCTTATCGCAAGGCAGCTGCGCTCCAGAAGCAGGGAATAAAGGTGAGTACCGGAGCCCAGGTGGATGGGCAACAGCAGAGCGGCAGGGAGAACCGTTTCGGTCTCCGCTGCTCATCGGTGCTACCGGCTTGGCTGAACCAGGCCAAACAGGTAGAATAGCACCCCTGGTCCAGCCCTGATTGCGTCTCCTCGTCTTCCCTCCCCCAGAGCCCTGGCCTCGCTTCTCTGCTCCTGGCTGGATGGCGACTCCCAGGACTTCATGAGGCTGGAGCGCCACCTGCGGAAACAGCTGGTCAGCTGGCTGCACTGGGCCTGGGGAAGCAGCCCGGGGCCTGAGAAAAGCCCCCAGCAGGGAAAGAATACTGCAGAATCCCCCTTCCCTCCCCACCCCACTAACCTGCTTTCCAGCTCCGGTCTCCTGTGCAGGGCAACCAAAGAAGACCCAGCCAATCAACTGGGACTCAATGGGAGGCAGAGAAGAGATGGGGTTGGTGGGGCCAATCAGAGGTGGGATTGGCCAGTTCTCCAACTACTCAAAAGTTCGCTACCGTTCTCCAGAACTGCTCAGAACCTGCTGAATACCCACCTCTGCTCCTGAGTCCCAGCTGATCAGCTGAGTCTTCTTTAGTTGCCCTCACAGGAGAACAGAGCTGGAAAGCAGGTTAGTGGGTTGGAGAGGGGAGGGAAGGGAAGGGGGATTCTGCAGTATCCTTCCCCTGCCACCACCAAGCAACGTCCACAGAACTGGTAGTAAAGAATTGTTTGAATCTCACCACTGGGGCCGCATCAGGGTTGTGTTTGACCTCAGGGGAGCTGGGGGATACGGCAAAGATGGGCGTGGCCAGGTTGAAGTCATCATGTGCGGCCTGAGTGCTGAACCAGCGAAAATGGGCTCCCGAGCCCGCTGCTGGCAGAGGCACCGTGGGCCAGTCTTTCACTGTTTCCAGGGCAGCCTCATGGGCCAGATCTAAGCACCTCAGCGCCAGAAAACCTCCACTCCAACCAATAACTCTGAGACAGACATCCTCTCAAAAGTTCTGTTTTAATTGGATAGTAAACTGGCACATCTGGGAAATCCTGAATCTGAAAGTTCTGGGCTTCCTTGCAATAAGTAAAAACTACAAACCCACCCCTGCACCCCCTCATTCCATCACATGCCCCAATCACCATCTGTCCCAACTTAAGACTTCCCTCACTTATGTGCAACACAACCTGACCTTGACTTAGAAAAGAATGTTATTATGTCTAAGTACATTCACTCCAAGAAATTCCCCTCCCACTTCCCCAGGCTCAAAATGTGGCAGCGTGGGAGCATCTGGTTTCAATATGGCTTCCAAAGCTGACCGTGATCGGCCCGGGGCATTCAGTTTGACCCCCCTCTGCCCTCCTGGTGTATCTGCTGTGTGGTTGCGTGGTGTCTGTTTTGTTCTGACCCAACCTGGTTCCAATGACATGACAAAGGCAGCAGCCCCTTTTAAGCTTTCATTCACGAATTCTGTTTCTTCACAGATAAAAGGCTGCTTTCCACTAATTACCTCGGACAAGAAAGAGTCTGCCAAGTTGTTTGTCAAGGCTGCCAAAACCCAGAGATAAGAACTAATTTATAAGATTCTCCAAAGACTAACTAAAATGTCCACCAGCTGAGCTTCAGAGCTTCTTTGCTTTCTGCAAAGAACGCTTTTCCAAACCTGGCTTTTATCCTCTTGAGGGAGGGGCCATTACCTTGCAGCTTACTCCCGAGTCGCCTGTGCTGCTGTAACTGCTCTCTCCTAGCAATCCTGGTAGAAAGGGGTGCTGCTTGTTGGGTATCATTCCCCTTCAAGTGATTTTAAAGCAGGGTCTCCAGCCGTGGCAACTTTAAAGCTGGCAGACTTCAACTCCCAGAATTCCAGGCTGGGGATTCTGGGAGTTGGCTTTGCTTGGGGAATTCTGGGAGTTGAAGTCCGCCAGGCTTAAAGTGGCCAAGGTTGGAGACCCCTGTTTTAAAGAGTGCTACAATAAAGGTAGTCCTTGATTTACAATTGTTCTTAGTAACTAAGTTACAACGCCCTGAAAAAGTGACTTAAGAATTGCTTTCCACGCTTATGACCATTGCAGAATCTCCATGCGATCGAAATTCAGGAGCCCGGCAAAATGGACACGTGTTTGTGACAGTGGCTACATCGTGTGTGTGTGTGTGTGGGGGGGCTAAATAAAACCGCCTTCCTCCCATGATCCTCGCACTCAAAGTGTTGAGTTCCCTGGCAAACAGCTAATGGCAGGAACAGAGAATCTGGCTCGTTTGTAACATAAAATGTTTTGTCGGATTTATTGAGCTTAAAGGTTTATTTCAAATCAAATCAGGACTGGCAGGTGCAACTGAAGAGACTTATCATCAGAAATACTTGGGGCAAAGGGTGTCATCTTCCTCCAGAGGCAGATGGATTAGAGCCACCATCGCTAACATTTACAAAGCACAGGGGTTACCTGTCCCATCTCACATCACTGCTCACTCAACACGTAGTGCAGCCACTACAGCAGCTTGGAGTACTCAGGCTTCAGGGAAGAAATATAAGGCTTGGTCTTCTGTCTGCCTGTAGTATTGATAACCTGTGTGGAAAGATGCACCTTTTCTAACAGTCTCCTTTCAAGTGCCAGACAGACAAATGATGCCATTGAGGCTTGTTGCCTGCTGGATCCTGGCCAGTTCTTCAGTTCCGGAGAGCCCAGAGCTGCACCCTGGGAAGTGGAACCCAAGCGCCTCTGCAGCTGATGGGGGTTGGAGAAAGAAACTCTGTGTGTGTGTGTGTGTGAAGGGATGGGAGTGGTAGGGAACTCAGAGAAACTGCAATAAAGCAGGAAAGGAGCCCAGAGGTTCTGCCTGGGTCAGGCAAGTGATGGACGCCCCACAGAGGCTGCCTGGATCTGGGCCTGACTTTGTGCGACTGGCTGTGTCCAGATACACAACTGGGGGCAGATGTGGACTCTGCCACTCTTCAGCTGCAGGGGGACCAGCTCTGGCCTGCTGAGGCTGGTGCTGGGCCAGGGGGGAGTTCGAGCCCTCCAGCCCCCCATCCAGGAAAGGATCCAGGCCACCTCTGGACCCCAAAGCCTTTTCATACAGAATCTGGAATTCAGGATCTGTTTAACGCCTGCTTAACTCACCGGAATCCGAATCTCTCCCAAAAACTAGAAAAAATGTTTTAAACTGATTTAGTGTAACAGGAGCACAAGAAACAGAATCTCTGCTTTTTTGGATAATTTGTATGGGGGAAGAGATTTCCAGACTGTAATGGTTAAAAGTCTGTAATCCTTTAGTGGGAGATATGGGATTACTGAAGTCTCCAGAATTGCTATTAAAATTTCAGGTAATTTTATAAATTATAAATTTATTCCTCGGTTTAATATACTCTCCATCCATCCTTCCTCCCTTCTTAAATAATACTGAAATCTTTTCCAAGGAAGAAAATCCGCTCAAATCCTCTTACAAATATCTGTGGAAATGGATTTTTTCTTCTCCTTTGGGCAAAATATTTCCTCCGACTCCCCTCCAGAAGAAGGAAGTTCATCTCAGAGGGTGGATTCTTAGGACTGAGTCCCAGGGCTGATTTCCTCCCCGTGAATAAAATCCCCTCCCTCCCACGATCCTCGCACTCAAAGCGTTGAGTTCCCTGGCAAACAGCAAAGGGCAGGAATGGAGAATCTGGCTCGTTCATAACATAAAATGTTTCTGAGATTTATTGAGCTTGAAGGTTTATTTCAAATCAAGGCAGAGATTTGGAAAGGTGGGAAAAGCTGCGTTTATTCGGAAACGATATTTCCCTTCAAAGGAAGTTTTGTACGACACACATCCAAGAGTTGGAGGGAGTTGTGGAAAACGCCCTCAAGATTTCCAGGGGGAAACTGGGGAGGGTCCTTTGTCCTCCGGCTGAGAATTGGGGAGGGGGACCGAGGAAGAGCCGCTGCTCAGACGGGGAACCTCCCTGAATTCTGGGCTTGGGCCGGAAGAGAAGCGGGGATCGGGGGTCTTGGCTGGGCTCTGGGTCCCCTTCCACCCTGGGATCTCCCTCGCTCACTTGGGATCTCACAAGCAGATCCCGGGTGGGGCAACATCTCCAGGATCGCCCTCAGCTGACAGCCCGGAGAAGGTGGATCAGCCTGGGAGGGAAAATGGGATCGTCCGAAGCCTCCGAGCGGGATCCGACCTGGAAGGGATCCGGAGGGATTTCCTGGCCGGGAGAACCGATGGATCAATGGAGCAGCCCCCCCACCTGGAATTGGGGGCTCCGTCCCTGGAGGTCTCCCAGAAGAGGCTGGACGGCCGTTTGTCCGGGGAGGGATAAGGGCTCCTGCCTCGGCCGAGGACTAGAAGACCTCTAGGGTCCCTTCCAGCCTCTGAGCCTCCCTCTCCCCATCGGCCCTCCCCACCGAAGCCCTCCGCCCCCCAGCCCCTCCTGCATGGAGCTGGCATGAAAGACCCCTAGAATGCAGCCCCCAAGACTGAAAGATCCCCTCCCACTTTCTCCGCTTCTCTCTCTGCGCGGAACTATCTCCTGCATCGGCTGAAGTCAAGGGAGGCTCTGCCCGGAGACCGATGACGCTGCAACAAGGGAGGATTCTCATTGGTCCTCCTGCTCTTTCTGGACCCACCCAGTTCCGTAGTTCGAGGAAAACTCCTCCTTCCCCAGTTCAGACCCTCCGATTCCTCCTGTGGGGCTGGGAGCCTCCGCGTCCTTCTCTCCTCTCTTTGGGGGCGTTTGTCGGGCAGCATCCATGGCTTTGCTGGGCTCCCCTGATGCTGCTGGTGGGGGCGCTGGGCCGGATCCCAGCAGGAGGGGAAGGAGACCCCTGGAGGAGGGGCTGGGCGGGGAGGAGGGGTTTGGGGGAGGAGGGGCTGGGAAGGACCCCAGGAGGGGGAAGAAGGTGATGGGTCTCCAGAGCCCCAACAGCCTCGATCTCTCTCGTGGTCTCTCCCTTCCTCCCCAAATCCCCCCCAGGAGGATAGAGAGGGACCCCTCCCCTGTTCCCCGATTGTAACCGAGGTGGGGGTCTCAGCCGGGCCCCTCTCCCCCCCAATTGTCTGGGTCGGAGTGGGCTGCCTGGAAAGAGGAAGGAAGGAAAAGCGAAAGAGGGAAACTGAGGCATTTTCAGCCCTGAAGCCACAGAAGGAAAAAGAGGCTTTGGAGCCAAAGTGTTTTGTCTTCTGCAGAAACTTCACTTTTTCTTAATCTCAGATTTGAGGCTTTGGAGGTCAGGCAAGAGGGGAGCTGGTCTCTTCTGAGGGAGCCCCTGGATTTGAGGGGGACCAGCACCCATAATCCCCATTGCTCTATGGGGAGCTGGAGGGGAGGGGAACGGAGGGAGGAGGTTGGGGCTCTGAGTTGCTCCTCCAGAACTGGCTCCCCTTGGTGAGGGGCTGGAGACCTCCTTGAGAGGCTCTTTGGGGAGGCTGCAGGGTCTTTTGGGGAAAGGAAACAGGTGGGATCCCTGACGGTCCTCCAAAGGAGGGAGTTGGGCTGAAGATTGGGGGTAAGAAAATTTGGGGAATCCAGGGAAGGTGGGGTTGAAGGGCTGGGAGACCTCAAGAGGGTGAGTCTAGATGTCCTCCTTGTGCCCCTCCCATTCTCCGCCCCCAAAGGAGAGAGCAGGAGGTGGCTATTACCTTCCCTCCAGCCTCCCCCATCATTCCTCCCCTGGAGATGCAACGTTCCCTGCAGAGAAGATCAGCTCGACCAGTGGAGCTTCTGCCTGCCCTTTCCTCCCGAGAAGGGATGGAGGGTCCCTGGGAGGCTCCCTCCCCTTTCTTCCCTCCCTCCAGACACCCCCAAGTCTGCCTCCCGCTGAGAGTGAGACAGTCCCCTCCCTCCTCCAGGTGGCGCCCCTCCAGTCTCAGGAAGGTCCCCGTCACCCTCCCTTCTTCCTGGTGGGAGCCTCCTCTACTAGTGGCTGGGAGCGATGGGCCCTGGAGTCCCTCCTGACGGCCTTCCTCCTCCTCCTCCTCCTCCTCCTGCAGCCCATTTCCTGCACCAGGCGAAGGCCGAGTGTCTCTTCCTGAACGGGACGCAGCGGGTGCGGTACCTGTTCAGGCGTTTTTACGACCGGCAGGAGATCGACTACTTCGACAGCGACCTCGGGAAATACGTGGCCGTCACTCCGTTGGGGCAGCCCGATGTGGACTATTGGAACAGAGATGAGCGCTGGATGCAGATCATGAAGGGCGAAGTGGATCGCTTCTGCCGACACAACTACGAGGGGTTGAACTCGAGGGCCCAAGAGGGAGCGTGACGGCCGTAGAAGTGAGTCCTGGGGGAGGGGCTTCCCTGGGAGGGGGAGCCGGGACCCCCTTTCCTTTCCTGGCCTTCACTGGGGATCCTCCTCCCGGGTGACGGTTCAGCCTCCTTCTTCCTTCTGCCCTCTCAGAGCTCCGGAATCTCCCGCTTCTCCCCAGGATCCCAACTCTCCTCCTGTCCGGGATCTGGGATCCCTTTGATCCCCCAGAAATCCACCCAAATATATGACTTTCTTGGTGGGGGGGAGGGAATCCAGCCAGGTCTCTCCTCCTCCTCCTGCTCAATACAGGCAGTCCTCCACTTACAACAGTTCCTTAGTGACCATTCAAAGTCAGAGAAAACAATGACTTCTGACCCTTTTTCACCCTATGACTATTGCAGCCTCCCAGGGTCCCCTGAGCCAAATCCAGGTGCTTGGCCACTGACTCGTTTCTTACGACGCAGCAGGCCCCGGGTCACTGATCCCTTTTATGCTTCCATGGGAAGCCTGATTCACTTAACAACCCTCTGTTACCATTTAACAGCTTCAGGATTCACTTAATCCTGGGGCAAGAAAGGTCAGCAACATAAAACAATGGAACAAATGCCTCACTTATAAAGAGATTCTGGGGTCAATTGTGGTCGTAATTCAAGGACTACACTGTATATTCATCTATTTCTTTCTCTCCCTGATTCCTTTTTATCCTCTTCAGGAACCCCGTTTGCCTCCCTCCCTTCCAGCCAGAAGCCCTCCCTCTCTTTCTTTCTTGTTTTCCAAAAAGTTGTTTTATTATTTCATCATTTACATATATCTTTGCGAGGACAGTGAGGTTCCAGGTGTTTTACACTTTAAATCAATCCTGTCCATAATCACAAATACATCTTTCCAGCATCACATCATAGTCTATTATCATATTTTGTTCTTTATATACTTATAAATTACTTCATATCAGCCTTTTTATTTTTGTTCATTCTCTATCTTCCTTAATCATATATTCAACATGTTTACAGTTTATTCATTTCATTTCATTTATCATTCAAAGTTTCCTGTTAATTTATAGCTATCCCAAAATACATTTTCCATCTTATTTTCTTTTAGCCAATATTGTCACATTTACAGCAATATATCCTCATTACCTATACAAATAGAATACCTTTACTGTAATTGCATTCAAAATACAATGAAATTTGAAAGCTACTCCACATTGCCCCAAACACCACATCACAATCATACTACACAGTATTTAAAAAGTAAATAATTAAAGTAATAATAATAATAATAATAATAATAATAATAATAATAATTAAAAACCTAGTCTAAAACCTATTTAAAACATATATTAAGTTAGATAGTTTAAAAATGCCACTTTATACATAGAACTAAATCACAAATGGACTGTTTGATTCAAGACAATTATTGCCTTGGAAAAGAAACTCTTTCTCAGTCTATTAGTCCTCATTTTAAGACACCTATAACATCTCCCTGATGGTAACAATTCAAAGTATGAATGACCAGCATATATATATATATATATATATATATATATATATATATATAAGAATATAACAGGTATAACAGAATATTTAATTCATTAATTCATTAAAAATTCTCTATCTTCCTTGATCATATTTTCAACATGTTTATACTTCTCATTTTTAGACAAATACATTTTCCATCTTATTTTCTTTTAGCCAATATTGTCAAACTTATAGCAATATATCTTCATTACCCTATGCAACTAGATAATAGAATATTTCATGAAAGATATACTAATCATTCTTGTGCTCAGCATGTTTACGGTTTCATACCATTCATTAAGCATTCAAAATTTCATCTTAATTTATGTTATCCCCTTTTATGTCCCCCCATTATTACACTTGCCACTGTTGCATATATTTTATTTTCTATATATTCCTTCCTCTAGCATCTCATTTTTACTCAAATAATTTTTTAGCCAATATTGTCAAACTTTTAACATTATAACCTCATTATCCTATATATATATATATAATATATATATATATATATAACAAAATATACAATTCATTAAAAATATTATCCTACTACATGGTTATATCTATTCTCTGTCAGGTTCCACCAAACATTTCTTTCCATATTTTATCTACTAATCATTAGATCTACATAAACTTTGACTATCTCACTTAATTAATCTATTATAAGTTCTTGTTTTCATATCTATTACATTTAAATAATTCCTTCTTATTCTAATTCTTAATCCCATCTCCTCAAAATCTATTATATATGTTTTACTACAAATATACCTCATCATGTGGAGTTTCCCTCTTTTCCACTTCTCACCATTGTCTCTAAGTCTTTCTTTTATATTAATTTGTCTGGTTTTTTAAATCATTTTCTATCATCCTTTTTTTTCCTTAATCCTTCCTCCATTTATCATCATTTTCTGATATTTTCTCTCCCATTTCATCAAAGTCCCCTCCCTCCCTCCTAGTTTCTCTAACCATTTCATTAATCAGCATTCCAGTCTCAATATCCCCTCTTATTTATTATATACCCCCATTAATATCTCATATAAGCTTCTTTATTCTTCTTGTGTTATTTGTTCTTCCTTTTGATCCATTTCACTGGTTTCTCTTTCTTCTAACTCCTTCCCCGTCTTTGTTCTTTCTTCTTCTTCTGCTACCATAGACATTCCTGAATTTTCCTCTATATTTTGTATATTCAGTTCCCAATTCTGGAGATTCTCCTGGACTCCCAAAGAGCAGGTGGCAGTCATGGCTAGGAGAGGGTCTGTAAGACTTTCAGTTAGTTGGGCCACTTTGGCAAATAAATTTAATAAATAACTAAAAGTACTAAACAAAGAAACAAACAAATGTGGTATTACACCTGATTAAAAGTGTGGTTCCATTTTCCATGAGATCCCAAGAATCCTCCGAATCCTGTTGCGTTTGTCCTTTCCATCTTCTGCCTTATTTCTTTCCATCTCCACCACATCTGGCAGAAGGTTCCTTCCACCTCTGGGCGTTTCTAGCATTTATCCCTATCGGATTTGCCTATTTGGGGAATTCTTCCTTTTTGAAGACTGCAACTGATCCCAATCAGGAAGGATTTCCCGCTTTCAGGATCCCTTTTAATTTCTTGCTGCAATTTACTTTGGAAGATGACTCAAAACACAGAATATTTTCAGGAGTGAAAAGGGATCCTGGCCTGAACTAACCAACTTGGTCTCCTGTTCTGGGCCCTCCTGTTGCCTCTCATGCGCCTCCTTCTCCTCCTTCCATCCAGCCAAGCCCACCGTCACCATCTCCCCCACCAAGATGGACCCTGCTTCCCCCAACACCATCCTCCTCTGCACCGCCACGGGCTTTTACCCCCTGGAGATCGAGGTCCAGTGGCTGAAGAATGGGCAGCTGGAGGAGGAGGGCGTGGCCTTCGGGGAGGAGCTCCAGAATGGAGACTGGACCTACCAGCTCAGGTGATGCTGGAGACCCAGCCCCAGCGGGGACGTCTACACATGCCAGGTGGGGCACGCCAGCCTGGAGGCCCCATCACCGTCCAGTGGGGTAAGCCCTCCCTCCCTCCCCTACTGCCCTGAGAAGGGGGAGAGACCCTCCCTGTGGGGGAGCCGGAATGGTCCCTCCTGGGGGAAGGTGGGCCTGATCCTCCTGCTCAGGTGAGGCTCCTTCTCCTTCCCCAGAGCCCCGTTCCTCCAGCTCTGCCAGGAGCAAACTCTGGACGGGGATCATGGGGGCCGTGATAGGAGTGGCCTTCCTGGCTGTGGGGCTCTTCTCCTACCTGAAGAGCAAGAAAGGTGAGTCTGGGGGGGCTGGAGGAGAGATTGTGGGGAGGGGACCATCCAGGGGAGGCCTCTCATCAAGCTCAGCAGGTGGCCAAGAAGGTCTCCCTGATGAATAGTTTTGGGATCTTCTGTTCTTGGAGGGATTATTAAGGAAAGCTCATACAACCTATTATGGGCTATGGATGGGGAGGCGGACCCCTGAGTCCTCCAACCCATGAGGGGTCCTGATTGGCTCTTTTCTCCTTCCAGCAATTCCCATCCAACCTCCTGCAGGTGAGTTTCTTCTCTTCCTCCCTCATCTCAGCCCCTACAAGTTATAGGTGTTCTTTTTAGTATTTTTAAAAATATCTCCTTTCTGTGGATAGAGCAAATTTTTGGAGTTTGGGCAGCTTTTCCTTATAGAGATCTGAAACAGTATTGCAATCAAAAACAAAAGCACTCACAAACGCTAAAATCTTGCCCAGAATTTTTCCAAGTTTTGGGGAATTGCAGGAGGGAAGGGAAGGAGCACCCCAGGTTTACGTCCCCCTATTTTGTAAGCAACCCACCCATCCTGTTATCCCTGTTGAAAGCAACCCACCCATCCTGTTAGGGTCCCTGGGATTCCTGAGGGTATTCAGGCATGGGGACAAATTCCACCCGTGGCTATTTTAAAAGGGGAGTCCCATGTTAATATGCACTGCGGTATTGTGGGCCACTTCAGCAAATGGCAGGAGATTTTCCCAGCTAGATTGCTGATAATTAACACAGCATCTCAGGTATTGTTCTATCATTGCGTTCGCTCGTTCTGCAGCTCCGTCCCGTACTGGATGGAAGGTGGAGCTAAGCCCTTGAGAATGATGACCCTATCAACTTCATGAACTCCCTCCAAAACTTTGCCATGAACTGGACCCCCTCCAGTCCCAAATGATCCTTCTTGGCACCCCATGGAGACTCCTTTGGGTTCATTAGTTGGAACCTTGACAGGCTGTTCTTCCTGACCCCCCTTCTCCTTGTGGGAATTCACACAATTTCTGGCCCCATCTTCTTTCTTCATCTGGAACATCTGCAGGGAGGGGGGGAGGGGGACACCCTCTTGATTAACCCTCTAATTAAGACAATTAGGGAGAATCCCAGAATCCCCTGGAGATGAATTGGGGAGGAATCCCTGGTCCTTCCCAGCCTTTTCCTCCCTGAAATGGGCGGATTCTCCCTTATCCATCCCTGCCTGTCAACCACCCCCCTGCAGTGTGGGTCTGCCTTGGGGTTGGGGGGCTGAAAGGGAAGAAAAATATGTTTGCTATGGTAAAAGTTTCTCTTTATATTCTGATTTTCTTCCCCATCTATTTTCTGCAGCGCTCATGGATTAATCCTGCTCTCCGATGCAAAAGGATATTTTTCTTTAGCTGATGACTCTTTGTCCTGTTTGCAACCTCTGAGAAATGGAGGCTGAAGGTGGCAGGTTGGGGAGGAGGAGGATGGCAGCTTCCTTTGGGGGCCTCTCTTTCTTGGGAGGGAGGGGTGGAGACCATCTAGACTGTCCCTGGGATGCTGGGCCACCTGTCACTCTAGCCCCCTCATCTCTCCTGGCTTTGAACCCACAGCAGCTTCATCAACATTATTCTTCCTATGAATCACTTCCCTTCCCTTCGCTTTGCTTTGAAATAATAAACTTCAGATGTTAGAAAACCCTGGAATCCTTCCTTCCTTCCTCTTCCTCCTCCTCTTCCTCTTTCCTGCCCCCACAGGAGGCTCCTCCCTCCGCTGCCTCTGGATCCACCATCCAGGCTACTTTGGAGGTCCAAAGCCAGAACTGGTTCGGGAGGAGGGAGGGCAGATCCAGGGAGGGGGAGGGGCTGGACCCCCTCCTGCTCAGAGGCCCCCTTGCTCTGCTTCCCCTCAAGCCCCCTTTGGAGGAGCAGAATGCCAGCAGGCAGGGTCCTCCCTGAGCACTTGTGGGGAGCCATTGGGGGCACCTGAGACCCCCCTACACTCACCTGGCCATTTCAGCCGTTTCTCTCCCTCACAACTGGAGGAAGATCCTGCCCCATTTTGGCACCCAATGCCTCCCTCCCTCCCTCCCTCCCTCTTTGGGGCTCAGATTCGAATGGTATAGACTAGAGTCTCCTGCTCGATGGTATAAATGGTGTAGGCCCAAGCAGGGGGTTGGACTAGATGATCTCCAATAAATCCATCTGGTGTAGAAGACGTTTGCCACGGAGGGGAAGACCAGCTCTGTGGGAAAGAGGGAGGGGGTTCAATGGGACAGCCCTGAGTGGAAGACCCCTCCCTTCTCCCCAGCATCCCTAGATGCCCTTAGGTAGCCCTTCAACTGAGCCTCGCCCCTCCAGAGGTCATCCAGACTGGCTCTGCAGGACTCCAGCTAGATCTCTAAGGGCAGAATTTCCCCCTCCCAATTCCTCATCTGGGGTCTTGGGGCCACAACAGGAAGAATCGGTCGGTGTGGTTGGAGGAATTGTCTGAAACACGGGGAAGATTTGGGCTCCTGTCGGCAAAACCTCCCCTTGGAAGGCAGCATGCAAGAACCTGGAGAAGGGACAACACCAAATGTATCAATGACAGAAAAAATCCAGATTTCCTTAACAAAGAAAAGGCATTGTTGGTGACAGATGCTTCATTGCTCAGGGGAACTGAACCAGCCATTTGTAGAGAATCAAACTAGGGTGGTTGGATGTTTCCCAGGAGCAGCTATCAAAGAGGCGACTGAGGGGCTTACAGAAATAATGAAGTCCAGATTCTTATTATCCCTTTTCCCTCTTTCATGTGGGGAGGAATGAAAAAGTCCCTGGAAACTTCTGGTGGGTCAGAGGACCAAGGGGCTGCCCCACCTGGAGACTCAGCCATGGGGTGGAGGAGGACAATCCCTGAGCTGCCCTGGTGAAGAATCCTGGCTTGTTGCCTGCTGGATCCTGGCCAGTTCCTCAGTTCCGCTTCGGAGGAGCCCAACGCTTCAGGCTGGGGAAGCGGAACCCAAACGCCTCTGCAGCTGATGTGGGTTGCAGGAAGAAACTGTGTGTGTGTGTGTGTGTGTGTGTGTATGTGGGGTGTCAGGGAGAACTCAGAGGAAATCACAGTCTTGTGGGGGAGGGGAAACAGGAAAAGAGCCTGGAAGTTCTGCTTTGACCAGGAGAGCGATGGGCCTCCCACCAGAGGCTGCCTGGATCTGCGGCCCATGTTGTTTGACTGGGTGTGTCCAAACACACAATTGTGAGGCAGGTTCAGACTCTGCTGCCTCTTTCAGCTGCTGGAGGATTCCCAGTTCTGGCCAACTGAGGTCAGTGCTGGGCCAGGGGGAAGTTTGACTCCTCCAGGCCCACCATCCCAGGAGAGGATCCAGGCCATCCCAGGATAGGCGCCCTGTGGGATGCCTGCCTGTTGCAGCTGGGGGGAGGGTTGGGGCTCTGAGCCCTGGCCTGATCTGGCATCACCAACCATCAGCTGATCTTTCATCATCAGCCCCAACAGCCAGCAGCTGCCCAGCCTCGCATGGCCTCCACTGGTTGGGAGGGACCAGCCTGCTTAGCCTGAGGATGGGAGACCACCAGGAAGCATCTGGGCTGCTGCAGAGGCTGAAACTCCTCCAGGACAAGAAGCTTCAGGCCCTCCTCGAACTCTCCTCCCTCAAAAGATTCACTTCCCTCTTTTTCCTCTTTCAGCCTTGCCTGGTCCTCTCCCTGAAACTCTCCCCCTCCCCCCTTTCTCAGCTCCTGCCGTTTGGAAGACCTCATGGGAACCCAATTCCCCTTGTGCAGAGGGAGGGGAGTTAAGGTTAGAGTGTAGAGGAACCCCTAAAGGGGGGCAACAGGGGGTCTCTCCTTCCCTGGTCCTTGCCCCCTCCTCTAGATACAGAAGCCTTTTAGCCTTTCCCAGCTTCCTGAGGCTCAGGGCTCAAGGGCAGGCAATTGGGGGTCTCAAGCCCTCTTTATCCTCCTCCCCCGGACAGATTCCCCCTTTGCTTCCGGTCCTGGGTTCAGGAGGAAGCCCGACCCCAGTCTTGGCTCAGGAGGAGGAAAGGCTGCCCATGCACAGCAGGATGGAGGGAGGGGAAGAGCGAGGAGGAGGAGGAGGAGGGAGGAGGAGAGGAGAAGAGGCAGCGCCGCGGAATTCCATTCCTGATTTCCCGAAAGTCGAAAATCGGGCCCACCCAATGAAAAAGCGACGTTTGGACGCGTCATCCGTCTCCAGGCAGAGCAGCCACCGCCGAGTCCTTTGGCGGAGACGCTTCCCGGAGGCGCCGGGCGATGTTCCGCTGCTCCTTTGCCGGGAGGGAGGGCTCCCCCCTTGATTAACCCCCCAATTAAGTCAATTAGGGTCAATTTCCCTCTTGTCAAGCCCCCCTTTGCAGCCCCACGGCCGAACTCGGACCCACCTTGGAAACCCCAGGAGAGGAGATGGGGAGGCATCAGAAAATGGGTCCTTTCAGAGCTGCTGGGAGGGCAGAGAAGCCATCAAGGGGGATGGGGGCATAAACTGAGACCCCCCTCCCCCATATTTGTATCTCAGCAGAAGCTCTGCTGAACAGGTATGCAGGTGTACACACGCAGACACACACAGGAGAGACTCTCCTTAGGGAAGCAGCAAAGAAGGCTGTTATGCCCCTGTCAGAATCTGACTCAGAGGAGGAGGCTGAGCTGCTGACAGGGAGTGGGAGTGTGGCTCCATTGGCTGGGGAAGAAACTGGGGAGGGGCAAAGTCCAGCTGGGCAGAGCAGGGGAGAGGTAAAGCAAGGGAGAGGAAGTTCGCAGGAAGACCCAGGCCCACCCCTCTTCATCCTAGGGCACGCAGGGAGGAACGCAGAAGGGAGCAAAGTGGGTTGCATGGCTTACGGAGGAGGAAAGGGCCCTGATTCCCTTCATTAGCTGCAGCTGGGAAAACAGTGTTTAAAAAGGGGAGTTGTGCACACCCAACTGTTGGAAACAAATTATGAGTTATCTTTTATAGTCGGAGGCTTAACTGGGTTCCTGGCGTCTTCCCAACTGTGTGTGTTTTGTTGTCCTTTGAAGTCTGCAATCCCTTCTCCTGCCCTGTCCAGTTAATTGCTGCAGCCTGGTTTGTATAGACTTTTATTTACAGTTTATATGTACTTTGTTTTCAGACTGAATTTCCTCCACTTAAAGACTGTTCTTGGGAGAGTTTTTTCTCCAGCTGAAGGTAACCTGGACATTGGGGGCAAAGTTGGAGATACTAAAGGGACTCTTCTTGCTTATTTGTCTGTGTTGCCTTTGTGCCACGTCCCAGGTCATCAAAGTTGTTCTCTCCTTGGGGGCTCCCTGGTTAGGTTGTGGTTTGCTGTTGGATTGTCGGTCTGCGTTGGTGGTGCCTCATCTGTGTTGTTTACGATGCCTGAGCAACCACTGAGCCATAAACAGCTCCCCAATTGACAGCAACCTACTTGTGTATCAAGGGGGAGCGAACCCCACTCCCTCCCAGCACTGATGGTGTTACCTAGTCAGTGTTGTGGCCTGCCAGCACCTGCCGCAGGTGGCAACAAAGTTGGACAGTAGTGAGGAGGTTGGGGAGGAATGCAGGACAGTCTTGGAGGCTGAGGAAGGTCCGGTTGAGGGCTCTGCGTCAGGGGCAGAGATGGGGCCACGGCAGGCTGGCAGTCATCAGCTGCCTTCAGGCTTGGACAGCACTGAGGTTGGGGAGGTTCTGGAACTGGTCCCCAGCCTGTGCATGCACAGAGCTGCCAAAAGGAAGGAACAATTACGAACTCAGGGTCAATGTGGGAGTAAGGGCACAGGTAGATGATGAATGCCCCCTCCCATCAGGATTAAAAGAGAAGCAAAAGGGGAGGGGGCTTTTGCAGGAAACAACTCACTAGCTCATTTGTTTGAGCCTTGAGGAGATTTGTCTGTATAACCCAGCCCTTCCCTGTCAGCACTGAGTGTGGAACTATCTACAAGGCAGCGTTCCAGGATTGATAAGGCTTGAGCTAATTAGCATACCTTTGCAAGACAGTTTGCCAAGCCGTTGGCCGACTGTGAATGAAATAAATTCACATTAATGTAATAAAAGAGGTTTTGCCAGGACCCAGAATTGACTTAGTGCTTTTTGGGGAGGCCTAGGACAGAATAAGTCAGATAATGAAACATCTGCAGGAAGTCAGTCGAGCTCCGAGAGCACCAAAGGCCCCACAACCAGCATCTCTCAGCCACAAAATCTGAAAGGATGCGGCCGCACCAGAAATTCTGAGCACAAACCGAGCCACAAAATCAGGGGTGGGGAAGGGCAAGACGGTGCCTACCTGTCTACGGTGTCCTGGATGTCCTGAAAGAGGAGAAGAGAGAAATGGGTGCCGCCGTTGCAAGGGTGGCCGGTCTCCCCTCCCCCCTGGACCATCTGCTCCCCCCATGAGGGCAGTGAGGGCCCCCTGCACCTGCAAGAATTCCCTGTCTGGCTGCCGGCACTTCCTCTCCATCTGGGCCATCAGCTGCTGCAGGCAGGAGGCCTAACTGGAGAGCTGGGCCAGGGCCACCCCACTCGGCCTCCATCTTCTCCTCCTGCTCGGCCAGCCAGTCCAGCCAGACCGGCTGCTTCTCCCAGAGCAGCTCCTGCAGGGACTCCAGCGCCAGGCCCACCTTCTGCTTCTCGCCTGCAAGCAGCTCCTGGGGGGCAGAAGAGGGGGCTCAGAGGGAGGGGGAGATTTCCTCGGGCTGCTTCCTGCCACCTCCCCAAGAGACCTACCTGGCACTGCTGCCGGCTCTCCTCCTCGGCCTGCCTCTAATGCAGCACCTTCTGCTCCTCCTTCCTCAGGGGCTCCAGGAGGCCATCCAGCAGGTCCTGCACACGGAAGAGAGGGTGCCATTCTTGGGTCCCAAATGGCAGCGCTCCCACACAGAGGGGGCCACAGGGACCCCCATGCCACAACCAAGGAGAGGCCCTGCTGGGGGCCCTCAGGGGCAGGCAGGGGCCCACGAGGAGGAGAGGCACTGAGAGTTGGTCTCCCCCACCTTCTCTCTCGCTGCCGAAAAAGAGCCTGGTTCTCCTCCGCCATTTCTGAACTTGGTAGCCTTTGTGGGCCTCTCACTGCTGCCAGGCAGCTCTTCCCATCTTTCAGGGGACTTCGGGGGACCCCTGGGCCTGATGGAGAACCCCAGGGAGTTTCTGCCTACCTTGTACTGCTGGGCAGCCTCGGGCAGAGAGAGGAGGGGGTGGCCCTGGTGCCCCTCCAGCGTCTCCTCCCCTGAGGCCGCCATGGGGCTCTTGAGTCCCCTTTGCAGAGCCTGGAAGGGAAAGCTACCCATTGGCTCCTTGTCGGTGGGGGGGCTCTTGGGGGCGCATTTCTCAGCCCCTCCCCCAGCAGGGAACAGGCTCTGAACCCTCCTCCGCTTAACGTCCAGGGGCATCAAGCGCCCCTCCACACACAGCCCCGGGGGAAGGGGGCAGAGAAGCGGCCAAGCAAGGGGGCTTCTTGCACACGGGGGAGGCCGCCCAGTGGCCAGAGAAGAGGGCAAGGGAAGCCCCCTCCGCTCTTCGGGTCCCTCAAGCTCAGCCCGCCCAGCCCGGGGGGTCTCGGAGGCTCCGGGTCTTCCTTGGTTCGCCCGGGAAAGAAGGAAGCCTGGAGCCCCAAAGACCCCCCCCCCCTTTGCGCTCCTCAGCCCCGCCCTTCCCTGCCAGGCCTTCCCCCTCCGCCCCCCAGTAACCCCTCTGGAAGGGCAGAAGCCACGTCCGGTGCGAAGTTCCCCCGCTTGGAGCCCCCCCACCCCCGGGGCCCTTCGGTGGGAATCGGGGCGCCGTTTCAATGGGGGGAAAGTTCACCTGCAAAGCTCCGTCCGCCCAGCGCAGCCCCCTCCCCTGCGAGGGGCCTCCTGTCTGTCGGGCAACGGGCGGGGAGACAGGCAGCTTCGGCCGGACCCGAGAAGGGGCGCCGCTTCTGCGCCTGGGGAGTCAGCCAAGATCAGCCTGGAAGCTCCCTCCGCAAGGCTGAGAGCGGCCTTGGCGCCTGCGCAGTAGAAGCGGCGGTCCTGCCCCGCCCCGCCCTGGGAGGCCCCACCCCTCTAGCCCCTCCCGCTCCTCTCCGCGGGGTCCCGGGGGCTCCGGCAGCCTTTTCACGCGAGGAGCAGCCCGAGATTCCCTCCGTGGCCGCCGATGCTCCCGCGGGGCTCCAGGGGGTCCGGGTGGCGGCCAGAGGCCCTGGGGAGAGAAGGCCGTTTCCCTGGGCGCTGCTGCTCCTCCCCGGGGGCGGCCCGGGCCCAGTTCGGGGCGAGGAGCAGGGGAGCCTCTCTGACCGGGACTGGCGGGGGACGGGGAGGCGCCTCCCAGAGGCCTGGAACCGCCCAGGCGAGGCTCCCACCGGGGCCCTGAAACGGGGAGGCTCCGAAGAGACCCCGCAGAGTCTCCTCCTCCTTCCCCGGGGCTGCCTGGGACCCCCTATCCAGTGGAGGGATCCGGGGAAGGGACCGGCCGGGATTCCCTGGCGCTGCGCAGGGAAGGTCTCGGAAGCGCGGCCAGAACGGTGCCCGGGGGGGGGGGGGCGGGGCGTGCAGAGAGGACCGACATTGAGGGGGTTTCAAGCGGCTCCCGCCCAGCCGCACCCGGAAAGGCGGAGGAGGTCGGGGTTTCAGCACTGGACAGCGGCCGCCGCCCGTCTCGCCTCTGCTGGGCACCGGTGGGAGGCAGAGAAGAGACCCGCGCGCGCACACACAGACACACAGACACACAAACACACACGCACACGCGCGCACACACACACATACACACACACACACAGAGTTAAGGTAAAATGCCAAACTGCTTTATTCATATAAGGAAAATTTTCAGTGTTGTTCCTCATATTAAGCATACAAGTTCCATGATGCATCACTGCATATTCCCCTCCCACTAAGTATAAAAAGGTACTGATTTCTGCTCCCTCTCCTGAAAGAATGATGTACCTAAGAGAAAACCTAGACATGATGTAAGTTTATATTTCTACAATAAAAGGATTATTCTGATCATAAATATTTTTGAAGATTAATTTTGGCTAGATCCATTCAAAGTTATCAACAAATGGTAGCAGAGGTCGGTTGCCAAATTAACTTGAACAAAACATGTCAGGATCAGAGAAAAAGTCATCAGAAAAATCCAGAATTAATACGAGAGCCTTCACCAGACAGATGGCAGCTCAATTGACACCAATGGGAGCATTAATAGGAACTGCCTTGGATGAAGAAAGTAAAACTCCTACAGCTGAAAGAAATGAAGATCCACCACTAAATACACCTCCACCATTTACGCCACCCAAGAACGAAACCCAGGAGAAAGACAAAATAACTGACAAAAATCAAGATTTAAAATCAACCCTACTCAGAATCATTGAAATGTCAACAGGCAGCAAGGACCCGATCGCAGAATTAAGAGCATTTTTTCAAAATATAGACAACCCTCAAAATGAAGAAAGGCAAACAGAGAAAGAAAATAAAACAGCAAGCGCTGAACCGGTAAGTCCTTGACAATCTTGTTTAAACTTACTGGAGGCGGGAAAACATGCTGAGATGTCATTTTCAGACCTACACAGCCCAGAGCCACAGCCAATAGAAATGGCCGACCAGCAGCCAATCACTGCAGGAGTTTTGAAATGGAAGGGGGGAGGAAAAGGATAACCCTGCAAAGAATGAGGAAGGGAGAAACAGGCAGAATGATCATGAAACTAACGAACTATTTTGTGAGGGTGGCTGGTCAGTTCTTCATTTGACAAGACCGATAACACCAGATAACAGAGAACCAAAGAAACACCCAAAATAAATGTGTCAACAGGGAACCTCCCTCAGAACAGGAAACCTCAAGAGCGATTGAAACGCTCACAGAAGCATTTGGGGCTGCATTCACACACACACACACCCGACTCCAAAACAATCACAGACATGGAGCACCGACCTCCCAGCAGCCAAGTCATCCCCAAATGAACCAGCAACCACAGGGAGTCTCCCAGCACCTTCAGTCAACACTCCAAAGGCCCCAGAAGCAGCTGCAATGATCCCAGAAGCCACGTTCCCCCTCAATAAGCCCACAGCAGCGATCTCCGATCTCCAAGCAATTCAGCCCTTCTCGCTCCCGACAGCTTCCCTGACTTCCGCAGCGGTCCTAGTGCAGAATGCGGCCGCGCGGCCTGTGATGGGACTATCCCGATACTCTCATGTTACACCCCTCCTGCGCAGCTTGCATTGGTTGCCAGTTGTCTCCCGGGTCGCCTTCAAGGTGCTAGTAACAACTTATAAAGCCCTAAATGGCTTGGGTCCAGGGTACTTGCGGGAACGCCTCCTGCCAGCATCACTTACCGATCGCCCTGTTCGCTCTCACAGGAGGGGCCTCCTTGGGATACCGTCGGTCAGGCATTGTCGGCAGGCAGTTCCCAGGGCTAGGGCCTTCTCCGTGGGAGCGCCTGCCCTCTGGAATCAGCTCCCCGTGGATCTCCGTTCGGCCCCTGACCTCCGCTCCTTCCGCCGAGACCTGAAGACGTGGTTGTTTCAACAGGCCGGCCTGGAATGACCCAGGTGGTGGTGGGGTTGATTGTTTCTTAATGTTTTTCTTAATGTTTTAATGTATTCGGCTTCTTTTATTTAATTGTTTTTTATTGTAAATTTGCTCTGTTTTAATGTTCGCCGCCCTGAGTCCTTAGGGAATAGGGCGGCATACAAGTCGAATGAATGAATAAATAAATAAATAAATAAATAAATAAGTGTGATACAGAAAACCCCATACGAAATAATGTATGATCAGAAACCCAAATTAGCACATCTTCACACTTTTGGGGTAACTGCCGATCTGCACATACCCAAGCAACTCAGACGAAAGGGAGATAAAGTATCAAAAAAACTCAAAGTTGTTGGTTATGAACCCAAAACCAAAGCTTACAGATTCATGGATAGGAATCACAAGATAATCATATCGAGATCAGCAAATTTTCATGAAAACACAAAGTGGAGTAAGATACATGCAAATGAAATCATAATTGGCAAAAACACATTCAAAACTGATCAGGAACAAACACAACTTCACACTCACACTACAAAAACAAAACCCAACAGAAATAGCATTAAGGTTAAGGCGTGGAAAGAAGGTCACCACATACTCAAAACCAAAGGCACAGATGAGTACAGCCCAGATGACTCATCAGAAAAAAATATTCCAACCGAAAACATACCCAGGAGATCACTAAGGACTAATAAGGGCAAAATTCCCAATGCCTTAGGGGACTATGTGATGTCTATTGATACCACCATCGTCACACCCAAAAATTATAATGACATACTCGCACTCCCACCAGATGAAGAGCTAAAATGGAAAGAGGCCATGCGGAGGGAGATGGAAAGTATTAAAAAAACTAGAAGTATATACCCCCTCAAGAGTTCCAGAGGACAAAAAAATTATCGGTACCAGGTGGGTATACAAAATAAAACCCCTAGAGGATAACAAAAATCTATACAAAGCAAGACTGGTGGCACAAGGTTTCTCACAAAAATTTCCAGACGATTACATAGACACATATTCTCCTACTGTGAGGGCAGAAAGTGTTAAGACAGCCTTGGTCATTGCCTCAATTCTAAATGAACACGTGTATCAATTCGATGTACAAACAGCATACCTACACGCACCACTAGATAAGGAATTATACGTCAGAGCACCACCAGGAGTTGACTGTAATGAAGGGAAAACCTGGCTGCTCCATAAAAGTCTCTATGGTCTGCGACAATCGGGTAAGAGATGGTACGATTGTCTTTCCAAAACTTTAAGGCTAATAGGTTTCACCGCCACATCAGCTGACAAATGTGTATTTATTAAAAGGGATCAAGGCATATGTGAAAAAGTACTTGTCTATGTCGATGATATATTGTATATATGTAAAAGTAAATTTAAATGTGACCAATTTGACAAAAAACTTCAAAAATATTTTTCATTGAAATCTTTGGGAAAAATCTATAAATATTTAGGGGTTCAGATTACCGAATCACAAAATGGTTTCATATTGTCGCAAAAGGAAAAGATATTAGAATTACTGGAAAAATGCAATATGTCTGATGCAAAACCACCAGATACCACCATACAGACTGATTTCCTAAAGAACATGTTTAATAATGATGAGATATTTAAGGAAAATACAGTTTATTGATCTACAATTGGTTTGCTACTTTATATAGCCAATTGGACTAGACCTGACATAGCATTATCAGTCAACTTACTCGCAAGACACGTAAATAACCCAAAAATGTACCACTGGAATGCGATCAAAAGATTATTAAGATATCTGAAACACACCGCTGATGCGGTTTTGTCACTTAATCCAAATACATCAAGCACCCCTAGACTTTCATGTGGTTGCGTGGTGTCTGTTTTTGTTCTGACCCAACCTGCTTCCAATGACATGACAAAGGCAGCAGCCCCCACCTTTTAAGGTTTCATTCAAATTCTGTGTCTTCACAGATAAAAGGCTGCTTTCCACTAATTTCCCGGACATGACCATTGCAATCTCCCGTGATCGAAATTCCCCGGCAAAACGGACACGTGGTGATAGTGGCTACATCCTCTCTGTGTGTGTTGTGTTTGTGGCTGTGTGTGTGTGTGTGTGTGGAGAGAAGAGAGAGAAGAGAGACATGATAGCCAACTGTTAGATCTCTCTCTCTTCCCTGAAATCGAGCTGAAAAGCAGGTTAGAATGTGGCTTCCTTGGAGGGTGTGTGTGGGGGGTGTTAGGGACCTGTGTGTGTGTGTGTGTGTGTGTGTGTGTGTGAGAGAGAGAGAGAGAGAGAGAGAGAGAGAACATGATAGCCAGCCCTCCGATGTTAGATCTCTCTCTCTCCCTGAGAATCGAGCTGAAAAGCAGGTTAGGAATATGGCTTCCTTAGAGGGTTGTGGGTGTGTGGGTGGGTAAATAAAACCCCCTTCCTCCCATGATCCTCGCACTCAAAGTGTTGAGTTCCCTGGCAAACAGCTAACGGCAGGAATGGAGAATCTGGCTCGTTCGTAACATAAAATGTTTGTCAGATTTATTGAGCTTAACGGTTTATTTCAAAGTGTTTCCAATCACACTTGTCCAATAAAGAATTCTATCCTATCCTATCCTATCCTATCCTGTCCTGTCCTGTCCTGTCCTGTCCTGTCCTGTCCTATTCTATTCTATTTTCTGTTCTATTATATTCTATTCTATTTTCTATTCTTTTCTATTCTGTTTTCTATTCTATTTTATTTCTATTCTACTCTATTTTCTATTCTATTCTATTCTATTTTCTGTTCTATTCTATTTTCTATTCTATTTTCTATTCTATTTTCTATTCTATTTTCTATTCTATATTTTATGCTATTCTATTCTATTTTCTATTCTATTCTATTTTCTATTCTATTCTATTCTATTCTATTTTCTATTCTATTTTCTATTTATTTATTTATTTATTAATGGGACTTATATGCCGCCCCATCTCCGAAGACTCGGGGCGGCTTACAATAAAACAAACACAATAAATATTTAAAAAAGAATTAAATTAATGGTCCCAATTAATACAAAACATTAAAAGCCGCAAAATCTAAAACACCCCACCCATAGGTCACAGCCCGGCTTGGTGAAATAACCAGGTCTTCAAGTCATGGCGGAAGGCGGAGGTCAGGGCCAGCGGAGCCCCAGGGAAGTTGGTTCCAGAGTTCAGGGACCGCGACAGAGTAGGCACGTCGTCGGGGACCGCCAGCCGGCATTGCCCGGCTGATGGGACCCCAAGGAGTCCCTGTCTGTGACTTGCACAGGGCGGTTAGTATTCGATGTCGGCAGCAGTCTCTCCTTAAGTAATAAGGACCCATGTCATGTAGGACTTTGTATGTTAAAGTTAAAACCTTGAATCTCACCCGAGAGCAACGGCAACCAATGCAGGCAGCGCAGGAGGGGGCTAACATGGGAGAACCGGGAAACTCCCATCACCGCCCGCGCCGCCGCATTTTGCATCAGCTGCAGTCTCCGGATGGTAAATGCCAGGCAGTCCTAAATAGAGAGCGTTGCAATAGTCGAGTCGCGAGGTAACAAGGGCATGAGTGACTGTACGCAGGGCATCCCGGTCCAGAAACGGGCGAAGCTGTGAACCAGCCGGACCTGGGCAAAGGCCCCCGGCGACGGCTCCCACCTGCTCTCCAACCGGAGCCGTGCATCCAGAGGACCCCAGTTCCTCGCCCTGTCCACGGGGCAACACCACTCCCCCTATGGTCAACGATGGACATTCTAAGCTGGACCGGATGCCGGTGTACAACCACTCAGTCTTGGCCGGGTTGAGTCGAAGCATGTTGCCATCCATCCAGATCCGTACCGCATCCAGACAGCGAGTCATCACGGAGAGGGCATCACTGATCTGGTTTGGGGTGGAAATATACAGTTGAGTATCATCCGCATATTGATGATACCTCACCCCAAAACCACGGATTTTCTATGCTATTCTATTCTATTTTCTTTTCTATTTTCTATTCTATTCTATTTTCTATTCTATTTTCTATTCTATTCTATTCTATTCTATTTTTTATTCTATTTTCTATTCTATTTTCTATGCTATTCCTTTCTATTCTATTCTATTCCCCCACCTGGAGACTGAGCCATGGGGCAGAGGAGGACAGTCCCTGAGCTGCCCTGGTGAAGAATCCAACATAAAAAGGACAGCTTCCTTTAGAAAGACGGAAACAATGTTTATTTCTTATCATCAGAAATACTTGGGACAAAGGGTGTCGTCTTCCTCCAGAGGCAGATGGATTAGAGCAACCATCGCTAACATTTACAAAGCACAGGGGTTACCTGTCCCATCTCACATCACCGCTCATTCAACACGTAGTGCAGCCACTACAGCAGCTTGGAGCACTCAGGCTTCAGGGGAAGAAATATGTAAGGCTTGGTCTTCTGTCTGCCTGTGTAGTATTGATAACCTGTGTGGAAAGATGCACCTTTTCTAACAGTCTCCTTTCAAGTGCCAGGCAGCCAATTGAAGCCATTGAGGCTTGTTGCCTGCTGGATCCTGGCCAGTTCTTCAGTTCCGCTTGGAGGAGCCCAAAGCTTCACGCTGGGGAAGTGGAACCCAAGCGCCCTCTGCGGCAGCTGATGGGGGTTGGAGAAAGAAACTCTGTGTGTGTGTGTGTGTGAATGGATGGGAGTGGTAGAGGAACTCAGAGAAAACCACCATAAAGCAGGAAAGGAGCCCAGAGGTTCTGCCTGGGTCAGGCAAGTGATGGATGCCCCACAGAGGCTGCCTGGATGTGGGCCTGATTTTGTGCAACCGGGTTGTGTCCAGATACCCAAGTGGGGGCAGATGCAGACTCTGCCACATCCTTCAGTTGCAGGGGGGACCCGGCTCTGGCCTGCTGAGGCTGGTTCTGGGACAGGGGAGTTTGACCCTCCAGCCCCCATCCCTGGAAAGGATCCAGGCCACCTCTGGACCCCAAAATCTTTCAAACAGAATCCGGATCTGTTTATTCCACATTTGCTTAACTAAGCAGAACCCAAATCTCTCCCAAAGACTAGAAAAAAATGTTTTCTATGGATGTAGTGAAAGATGAGCACAAGAAACAGAATCTCTGCTTTTCTGGATCGTTTGGGGGTGGGGAGAGAGATTTCCAGACTGTAATGGTTAAAAGTCTGTAATTCTTTACTGGGAGATATGGGATTACTGAAGTCTCCAGAATTGCTATTAAAATTTCAGGTTATTTTATAAATTATAAATTTATTCATCGGTTTCATATATTCTCCATCCATCCTTCCTCCCTTCTTAAATAATACTGAAATCCTTTACAAGGAAGAAAATCCGCTCAGATCCTCTTACAAATATCTGTGAAAATGGATTTTTTTCCTTCTCCTTTGGGCAAAATATTTCCCCCAACTCCACTCCAGAAGAAGGAAGTTCATCTCAGAGGGTGGATTCTTAGGACTGAGTCCCAGGGCTGATTTCCCTCCCCGTGAATAAAATCCCCTCCCTCCCACGATCCTCGCACTCAAAGCGTTGAGTTCCCTGGCAAACAGCCAAGGGCAGGAATGGAGAATCCGGATCGTTCATAACATAAAATATTTGCTAGATTTACTGAGCTTGAAGGTTTATTTCAAACGACGGCAGAGATTTGGAAAGGTGGGAAAAGCTGCGTTTATTTGGAAACGATATTTCCCTTCAAAGGAAGTTTTGTAAGACACACATCCAAGAGTTGGAGGGAATTGCGGACAAAAACGCCCTCAAGATTTCCAGGGGAAACTGGGGAGGGTCCTTTGTCCTTCGGCTGAGAATTGGGGAGGGGGACCCAGGAAGAGCCGCTGCTCAGGCGGGGAACCTCCCTGAATTCTGGGCTTGGGCCGGAGGAGAAGTGGGGATCGGGATCTTGGCTGGGCTCTGGGTCCCTTCCACCCTGGGGATCTCCCTCCCACTTGGGATCTCACAAGCAGATCCCGAGGGGGCGCGTTCCCGGGATCGCCCTCAGCTGACAGACGCCGAAGCCCGGAGAAGGTGGATCAGCCTGGGAGGGAAAATGGGACCGTCCGAAGCCTCCGAGCGGGATCCGACCTGGAAGGGATCAGGCGGGATTTCCTGGCCGGGAGAACCGATGGATCAATGGAGCAGCACCTCCCACACCCACACCTGGAATTGGGGGGCTCCGTCCCTGAAGGTCTCCCAGAAGAGGCTGGACGGCCGTTTGTCCCGGGTGGGATAAGGGCTCCTGCCTCGGCCAGGGGGCTGGACTAGAAGATCTCTAAGGTCCCTTCCAGCCTCTGAGCCTCCCTCTCCCCGTCGGCTCTCCCCCCACCGAAGCCCTCCGCCCCCCCAGCCCCTCCTGCATGGAGCTGCCATGAAAGACCCCCTAGAATGCAGCCCCCCAAGACTGAAAAGATCCCCCTCCCACTTTCTCCGCTTCTCTCTCTGCGCGGAACTATCTCCTGCATCGGCTGAAGTCAAGGGAGGCTCTGCCCGGAGACCGATGACGCTGCAACAAGAGAGGATTCTCATTGGTCCTCCTGCTCTTTTTGATCCACCCAGTTCCGTAGTTAGAGGAAAACTCCTCCTTCCCCAGTTCAGACCCTCCGCTTCCCCCTGTGGGGCTGGGAGCCTCCGCGTCCTTCTCTCCTCTCTTTGGGGGCGTTTGTCGGGCAGCATCCATGGCTTTTGCTGGCCTCCCTGATGCTGCTGGTGTGGCGCGCTGGGGCCGGATCCCGGAAGCGAAGGGGGGAAGGAGACGCCCGGTAAGGAGGGGGCTGGGCGGGGGAGGAGGGGGTTGGGAGGAGGGGGCTGGGAAGGACCCCCAGGAGGGGGAACGGAGCTGACGGGTCTCCAGAGCCTCCAACACCCTCGATCTCTGCGTGGTCTCCTTCCCCTTCCTCCCGACATCCCCGCAGGAGGATGGGACCCCCCCTGTCCCCGATTGTAACCGAGGTGGGGGTCGCAGCCAGGCCCCTCTCTCCCCCCCAATTGTCTGGGTCTGGCTGCCTGGAAAGAGAAGGGAAAGAAAAGCGAAAGCGAAAGAGGGAAACTGAGGCATTTTCAGCCCTGAAGCCGCAGAAGGAAAAAGAGGCTTTGGAGCCAAAGTGTTTTGTCTTCTGCAGAAACTTCACTTTTTCTTCCGAATCTCAGATTTGGGGCTTTGAAGGTCAGGCAAGAGGGGAGCTTCGGTCTCTTCTGAGGGAGCCCCTGGATTTGGGGAGGGGACCAAGAACCCCCCACCCCCCATAATCCCCCACTGCTCTATCGGGAGCTGGAGGGGGGGGAACGGAGGGAGGGGGAGGTTGGGGGCTCTGAGTTGCTCCAGAACTGGCTCCCTTTGGTGAGGGGCCTGGAGACCCTCCGTTTGAGAGGCCTCGGGGGCTGCAGGGGGTCTTGGGGAGGGGTCCGCAATTCCCAGGGTGGTTGGGGTTGGCGGGACGTGAGGCATAGGGCCATATCCAGGAAGTTGGGAGCTGCACCGGCCAGCTCAAGGGTTGCTCGCTCCGACTCATGGCCTCCTCCCTAGGGGCATGGGAACTGGGACCCCTGGCTCAGGCTGGTGTATTTTAATGCCCAGGTCTGTAAACAAGTCTACTCCTCCGGGAGATCATTGAGGAGGAGGCTGCAGATCTGGCCTGTACCGAGACCTGGTTGGGCCCAGAGGGTGTCCCTCTGGTGGAATTATGCCCTCCAGGTTTTCAGGTTGTGCACGGCCACGGGCCCAGGGAAGGGGTGGGGGTGGCTGTGGTTATTAGGGAGACCTTGTTTCCAAGGGAGGTCACTATGCCAGAGATAGGTGGGAGTGAGACCCTCCTCCTGAGGTGGGGCCCTAATGGTCAGGTGGGCTTGCTGCTCACACCTTTCCCCAGCTGTGTGACAGCAGCCCTGCCTGGGCTTCTGGACGTCCTCCTCTCGGGGTGGCGGTGGAGTTCCCGAGTCTTGTAGTTCTGGGGGACTTCAACCTGCCTTCCCTGGGGTACGGGATTGGCCCAGGAATTCATGGCGACTATGGAAACCATGGGCCTGACCCACTAATTCAGGGCCCTACCCATGGGGGAAATACTCTTGACCTCGTTTTTGTCTCTGAGCAGTGGCGGAGTGACAGAGGGCAAGCTATTTCTACAGCTCTGCCCGTTCCATGGTCTGATCACTATCTCCTACGGCTGGTCTTCCAACAGGCCGCCCCCACTGCTGGGGAGAGGAGCCACTTAGGTGGTTCCGCCCCAGACGCCTTATGGACCCGAGCGGTTCCAGGCAGAACTGGGGTTTTTTCCCTTCCCTGCCCACAGCTCTGTCGAGGATCTGGTGGTTGCTTGGCAACAGGCTGCGTCGGATGCCCTCGACAGGGTTGTCCCCATGCGACCTCACACGTTGTGGATCCCGGTTGGCTCCTTGGTATACGGAGGAGCTCCGGGAGATGAAACGTCGTCGGAGGGCTTAGAGAGCAGGTGGAGGTCCACCCGCTCCCAGGCCGATCGAGACCAGCTAAGAGCCCATGTTAGGACTTACCTGGTGCTAGAGAGTGGCGAGAAGGGCTTATCTCTCCACTCTCAAGCGTCCGCAGATAACCGCCCGGCCGCCCTGTTCGGGTTACCCGCTCTCTCCTTCGTTTAGGGAGGGAGCGGACCGTTGCGGGTAGAGCTGAGGAGTTTGGCCAATATCTGTCGGATAAGATCGTTCGAATTCCGGGCGGTGTCCTCTGATTTGCAGTGGTCTGAGGATCGGGATGCAAGTAGTCTGGCCAGTGTGATTTGGGATGAGTTCGATCCTGTTTCTGAGGATGAAGGACGGGATTATGCGGCGCCTGAGTTCCACCACATGTTTGTTGGACCCGTGTCCCTCCTGGTTAGCTTATGCCGCCAGGGAGGTCACCTGCGCTGGCTCCGGGCAGTTGTCAACGCTTCGCTAAGGGAGGGTGTTTTTCCGCCGCCTTGAAAGAGTGGTGAGACCCCTCCTGAAGGCCTGCCCTGGACCCGGCCGTGTTAGATAACTTTCGTCCAGTCTCCAACGCTTTTTAGCGAAGGTTGTTGAGAGTGTGGTGGCTCGGCAGTTTCCACTTTTCCTGGATGAAGCGGACTACCTGGATCCGTATCAATCGGGCTTCCGTCCTGGTTACAGCACGGAGACGGCATTGGTCGCACTGATGGATGATCTCTGAGGGCCCGGGACAGGGGTTTTTCCTCTGTCCTGGTCCTATTAGACCTCTCAGCGGCTTTTGATACCATCGACCATGGTATCCTTCTGCGACGCCTCAGGGGTTGGGTATAGGGGCACTGTACTTCAGTGGTTCACCTCCTACCTCTCGGGCAGTCGCAGTCGGTACTGGGGGGGACAGAGGTCCACCTCGAGGGTGCTCTCTTGGGGTCCCCTCAGTCGGTCCTCCTGCTATTTAACATCTATATGAAGCTGGGTGAGATCATCCGTGGTTTCGGGGTGAGTTTTCATCAATATGCAGATGATACTCAGCTGTATATTTCACCCCGAACCAGATCGGTGATGCCCTCTCCCTGATGACCCAGTGCTTGGATGGTACGGATCTGGATGGACGGAAACATGCTTCGTCTCAACCCGCCAAGACTGAGTGGCTGTGCGTACCGGCATCGCGGCCCAGTCAGGATTATCCATCGTTAACCATAGGGGGAGTGGTGTTGCCCCCTGTGGATAGGCGCGGAATCGGGGTCCTCCTGGATGCACGGCTTCGATTGGAGGAGCAGGTGGGGGCCGTCGCCAGGGGGGCTTTTGCCCAGCTCCGTTTGGTTCGCCAACTACGCCCTTTTCTGGACCGCGATGCCCTGCGCACGGTTACTCATGCCCTTGTTATCTCCAGACTCGACTACTGCAACGCTCTCTATTTAGGACTACCCTTGCATACTATCCGGAGATTGCAGCTGGTGCAAAATGCGGCGGGTGGTGATGGGAGTTTCCCGGTTCTCCCATGTCACCCCCCCCCTCCTGCGCTGTCTGCATTGGCTGCCGGTTGTGCTCCGGGTGAGATTCAAGGTGTTAACATTAACATACAAAGTCCTCCATGACATGGGTCCGCAATATTTAAGGGAGCGACTCCTGCCGACATCAAGTACTAACCGCCCTGTGCGATCACATAGGCAAGGACTCCTTGGGGTCCCGTCGGCTGGCCAATGCCGGTTGGCGGTCCCCCGACGACGAGCCTATTCTATTGCGCCCCTGACCTCTGGAATCAGCTTCCCCGGGCTCCGTCTGCCCCTGACCTCCGCGCCTTCCGCCGTGAATTGAAGACCTGGTTATTTAACCAAGCCGGGCTGTGACCCTTTGGGGGGGATGACTTTTATTATAGTTTTATTGTGTATTTGTGTAATTGTATCTAATGGGGCTTGTTAGTTTAATTCTTTTTAATTATTTATTTTCCTTGTTTTATTTGTGAGCCGCCCCGAGTCTTCGGAGATGGGCGGCATACAGTCTCATTAAATAATAAATAAATAAATAAACAGGTGGGATCCCCGACAGTCACCCAAAGGGAGGGAGTTGGGCTGAAGATTGGGGGGGTAGAAAACTTGGGGGGGGGAATGCTGGGAAGGTGGGGTTGAAGGGCTGGGAGACCTCAAGAGGGTGAGTCTAGATGTCCTCTTTGTGCCCCTCCCCGTATTCTCCTCCCCCCCCAAAGGAAGAGAGAGCAGGAGGTGTGGCTATTACCTTCCCTCCAGCCCTCCCCATCGTTCCTCCCCCTGGAGATCCAACGTTCCCTGCAGAGAGAAGATCTGCTCGACCAGTGGAGCCTCTGCCTGCCCTTTTCCTCCCGGGAATGGATGGAGGGGGGGCTCCCTTAAGGAGGCTCCTCCCTCCCCCTCCTTTCTTTCCTCCCCCCTCCAGACACCCCCAAGTCTGCCTCCCGCTGAGAGTGAGACAGTGCCCCCTCCCTCCTCCAGGTGGCGCCCTCCTCAGTCTCTCCAAAGGTCCCCCCACCCTCCCCTTCTTCCTGGTGGAGCCTCCTCCTCTACTAGTGGCTGGGAGCGATGGGCCCTGGAGTCCCTCCTGACGGCCTTCCTCCTCCTCCCCCTGGCAGCCCATTTCCTGCACCAGGCGAAGTCCTGGTGCCTCTTCCTGAACGGGACGCAGCGGGTGCGGTACTTGGAGCGCTACTTCTACGACCGGCAGGAATATTTCCGCTTCGACAGCGACCTCGGGAAGTTCGTGGCCGTCACGGAGTTTGGGAAGGTGGATGCGGACCATTGGAACAGAGATGAGCAGTGGATGCAGGGCATGAAGGCCGCAGTGGATCGTTTCTGCCGGAACAACTACGAGATCGCCAACTACGAGGCGGCCAAGAGGGAGGAGCGAATGATCGGCCGTAGAAGTGAGTCCTGGGGGGGAGGGGCTTCTTCCCGGGGGGGAGGCCGGGACCCCTTTCCTTCCTGGCCTTCACTGGGGATTCTCCTCCCGGGTGACGGTTCAGCCTTCTTCCTTCTGCCTCCTCAGAGCTCCGGAATCTCCGCCCCCAGGATCCCAACCTCCTCCTGTCCGGGATCTGGGATCCCTTTGATCCCCCCAGGAAATCCACCCAAATATATGACTTTTCTTTTTTGGGGAGGGAATCCAGCCAGGTCTCTCTCCCTCCCTCCTGCTCAATACAGGCAGCCTCCACTTACAACAGTTCACTTAGTGACCATTCAAAGTCATAAGAGAAAACAATGACTTCTGACCCTTTTCACCCTTACGACCTTTGCAGCCTCCAGGGTCCCTGAGCCAAATCCAGGGGCTTGGCCACTGACTCGTTCTACGACGGTCGCAGCTCCCCGGGTCACTGATCCTTTTGCAGCTTCCATGGGGAAGCTGGATTCACTTAACAACCCTGTTACTCATTTAACAACTGCAGGATTCACTTAATGACTGGGGCAAGAAAGGTCATAAATGGGGCAAAATTCCTTGAACAAATGCCTCACTTAGTGACAGAGATTCTGGGCTCAATTGTGGTCGTAAGTCGAGGACTGCACTGTATATTCACCTATTTCTTTCTCCCTGATTCCTTTTTATCCTCTTCAGGAACCGCCTGTTTCCTCCCTCTTTTCCAGCCAGAAGCCCTCCTCTTTCTTTCTTGTTTTCCAAAAGTGTTTTATTTTTAATCATTTAAATATATCTTTGCGAGGACAGTGAGGTTCCAGGTGTTTTACACTTTAAATCAATCCTGTCCATAATCGCAAATACAACTTTCTAACATCACATCATTGTCTACAATCATATTTTCTTCTTTAAATTCTCATAAATTACTTCATATCAGCCTTTTTATTTTGGTTCATTCTCTATCTTCCTTAATCATATATTCAACATGTTTACAGTTTATTCATTTCATTTATCATCCAAAGTTTCCTCTTAATTTATAGCTATCCCAAAATACATTTTCCATCTTATTTTCTTTTAGCCAATATTGTCAGATTTACAGCAATATATCCTCATTACCTTAAACAAATAGAAATAGAATAGCCCTTTATTGTCTCTTTGCATTCAAAATACGATAAAATTTAAAAGCTACTCCAGCACAGTGCCCCAAACACCACAGCACAATCATACTACACAGTATTTAAAAATGAAAATAATAATAATAATAATTAAAACCTAGTCTAAAACCTATTTAAAACATATATTAAGTTAGATAGTTTAAAAATGCCACTTTATACATAGAACTAAATCACAAATGTACTGTTTGATTCAAGACAATATTGCCTTGAAAAGAAACTGTTTCTCAGTCTATTAGTCCTCATTTTAAGACACCTATAACGTCTCCCTGATTTGAAATATGAAGGACCAGGAGATATATATAAATATAACAGAATGCAACAGATATAAAAGAATATTTAATTCATTAATTCATTAAAAATTTCTCTGTCTTCCTTGATCATATTTTCAACATGTTTATACTCATTTTTAGGCAAATACATTTTCCATCTTATTTTCTTTTTAGCCAATATTGTCAAACTTATAGCAATATATCTTCATTACCTTATACAAGTAGATAATAGAATATTTCATGAAAGATATACTAATCCTTCTTGTGCTCAGCATTATTCATACCATTCATTAAGATTTAAAATTTCATCTTAATTTATATTATCCCCTATTATATGTCCCCCACATTAACACTTGCCACTGTTGCATATATTTTATTTTCTACATATTCCCTTCCTCTAACATCTCTATTTTACTCAAATAATTTTCAGCCAATAATATCAAACTTGTAACATTATAACCTCATTACCTTATATATGTATAAAGAACGAAATATAGAATTCATTAAAAATATTATCCTACTACATGGTTATATCTATTCTCTGTCATGCTCCACAAAACATTTCTTTCCATATTTTATCTACTAATCACTTATATCTTACATAAACATTTGTCTATCTTAATTAATTAATCTATTATAAATTCTTATTTTCATATCAAAATAACACAAAATTTCAACCCAAAATAACACATGATGCCAACCACCCTCTCCTTCACCAGACTCAAACCCAAGCCCACGCCACAGATGAAAGGCAACCACCATCCAGAAACCAGACCATGGCTGCAACACCAGCTGCTACACCCCCCTCCAACCCCCTACAAAGCAAACTGACACACGCTATAAACACATACAGACCTCAAACTCGGAGCCAAACCAAGACCCAGAATGCCACATCACAGCCTTCCACCCAGGATACTACATCACAGAACTCAGGAGATCACAACACAAAACATCAGGAGGTTGCAGCACAGACAACGACCCAGGACAGCACACCCAGGACGTCACAACAATAGAACTCAGAAGGTCATCACACAGCCCATTACCCAGGTCGTTACACACAAAGGCTGAGACACACAGCCAGCACCTCAGCCACACAGGGTCTCAGGAAAAGCCATCCAATTCACATACATCAACTCCACAGACCAACAACACAGCCAACTCTAGAGTTTAAAAGGGAAAACAGCCACGATCACACACTTCTCCCAGGAGAACGGCTGAAGACACCAGCCTGAAGATGACGGATGAGATTGTCTTAAACGCCAAGGTATTCTCAATCTTACACGGGACAAGACCCAATACACCAAGACCTACATATATATATATATATATATATATATATATATATATATATATATA
>SOZL01001319.1:0-33878 GCA_009733165.1 Naja naja
TGGTGCAAAATGCTGCACATGGGTTGTGATGGGAGCTTCCGTACTCCCATGTTACACCCCTCCTGCATGGCCTGCATTGGCTGCCGGTTGCCCTCCAAATGAGATTCAAGGTTTTGGTATTGACATTCAAAGTCCCTACGAGACATGGGTCGGGCTACCTCCCAGGAATCTACTGCTGGCATCAAATACCAAATGCCCTGTACAAGCTCACAGCCAGGGCTCCTCAGCGTGCTGCTGTCTGCACCCAGTGTCATTTGGTGAGGCGGGGAGGCCTACTCTGTGGCTCCCGGCTCTGTGGAACAACTACCTCTGGGGCTCTGCCTGGCCCCTGCCCTCTCGCACTTTCCGCCATGACTTGAAAACCTGGTTGTTTGAGCAGGCTGTGCTGACTCTCCTGAGTGGGGGTTCGTTTTATATTTAATTATAATGGGTTTTAGTTTTAATTTGGCTTGGTTAGTTTAATTCTATTTTAGATAACTAATTTATTGTACTGGTTTTAATTGTGAGCCACCCGAGTCCTTTTAGGAGATACTAAGTCAAATAAATAAATAAATAAATAAATAAATAAATAAATAAATAAATAAATAAATAAATAAATAAATTTTTATTCATATTTATATGCCACCCTTCTCCGGAGACTCAGGGCAGCTTACAATTTTGGACACTAATAAACTCAGCAATAGCCTTCATTCCATTGTATATGCACTAGGGCTTTTTGCCCCCATAAGCATTTTTAAAAGTCAGCTTATTGCCCCAACAATCTTGGGTCCCCAATTTACCTGGAGAGGATGGAAGGCTGAGTCAACCTTGAGCTTGGTGGGACTCAAGCCTGCACTAATTACAGGCAGCTGGAACTAAGTGCTAGGCATTTAACAGCCTGCACCACCAAGACTCTAATATTTTATTTCTGTAATAAAATGTTATTTAAGCAAAACACAAGTAATTTATTTTTCTTACTACAAGTTAAATGATAAATAAAATGAATTTATATTCTAAACCCTAGTTTAAACAATGTTATAACAAAGCATTGTTATAAACATAATAGTGATATCAATTACCTATTATTATTTTTACAAAAATAATTGATATCACTATTGTGTTTGTTCATTGTTCATTGTTTTTATGAGGTATATGAATCTGTGAGGTAAAACACCTCATGGAATTAAAAATGTCTCCACTAAGTATCTATTCCTCAATTTTATTTTTAACGATTAGCTTGTTTCCATTATTAAAAAAAGCAACCCATGGTTAAATAAGATCACACACTTAAATTTATAATAATAATAATAATAATATTATTATTATTATTATTATTATTATTATTATTATTTATTAGACTTGTATGCGCCCTCTCTCCCTAAGGACTCAGGGAGGCTAACAAAATAAAAACCATACAAATTTACAATAAAAAGAATTAAACTAAATACAAGCCTAACAATAAAAATAAATTAACATTTAAAATCGCTAGAACAAACCCATCCCCCCTCAGTTAGTCCAGACGACCTGTTAGGAGCCAGGTCTTGAGGTCACAACAGAAGGAGTGGAGATCGGGGCCAAGCGAGGCCCAAGGGGTTGGTTCCAAAGGGTGGGCACTCCCAGAGAGAGAGGCCCTACCTCTGGGCACATAAAACCGACAATGTCTAGTCGATGGTATCCCAAGGAGGCCTTGTCTGTGGGAGCATACCAGGTGATCGGAGCACGATGCCGGCAGGAGGCAGCTCCCGCAAGTACCCGTGCCAAGCCATGTAGGACTTTATAAGTTGTCACCAACACCTTAAATCTCACTCTGAAGGCAACCAGCAGCCAATGCAGGCCGGCGCGGGTGGTGTAATATGGGAGTATCAGGACACCCCATCACCACCCGTGCGGCCACATTTCACCAGCTGCAACCTCCCGGTGGTCCACAAGGGAAGTCCCATGTAGAGGGCATTGCAGTAGTGAGTCAGGAGGTGTGAGTGTGTGGTGACTGTCCACATGGCATCTTGGCTCAGGTAAGGCGTAACTAGCGAATCAGTCAAACTGGGCAAATGCCCCATGGACACAGCTCCCACCTGCTCCTCCAAATCGAGGCTGTGCATCCAGGAGGACACCACACGAGGTTGCGCACCTCTCCATGGGGGCAACACCTCTCCCACATGACCAAAGGTGGTATATCCTGAGTAATCCAAATGCCAGTACACACAGCCACTCAGTCTTGGCGGGTTGAGTCGGAGCTGTTCCTCCCCATCCAGATCCGCACGCATCAAACAACAGGACATCATGGGGAGGGCATCACTGATATGGCCGGGGTGGAGATGTAAAGCTGGGTATCATCCACATATTGGTGATACCTCACGATATAAAAACAAAAGGGAGGAAAGCCTAGCAATAGAGCAGTTATAGAAGGCATAAGACAATCATGTCCAAGTATTTTTAATTACATTTATATGCGCCCTTCTCCGAAGACTCAGGGTGGCTTACAATTTTTGGGATACAACTCAGTGTGCTCAGCAATAGCCTTCCTTCCATTGTATATGCATGCTTATTACTAAGCGGCATTTTTACAAAATCAGCTAATTGCCCCCAACAATCTTGGGTCCTCAATTTACCTACCCCGAGAGGATGGAAGGCTGAGTCAACCTTGAGTCTGGTGGGATTTGAGCCTACAGTAATTGTAGACAGCTGGATCTTAAGAGCAGGCATTTAACAGCCTGAGCCACCAAGGCCCTTATTTTAATAGCCATTTATTTAAATGGTAAATAATAATGATGTATTGATATAATAAATAAACAAATAACACCTACATGTACCACTGAAATCTCTAAGAGTCAAAACTGCAATTTTAATTGAATTATGACAGTATTATGTAAATGAAAATATCTGATTTTAATAGTGTACTGAATGTTTATGGATACTGATATATCTTTATATTGAAATATGTTAGAATTATATCTCACTTACTTGGAAATAAACCTTATAAAAGGATTTAATTCTCAATAAACATATCTGCTACTTTATACTACTACATTCTGGCACTAGAGTTGCTTTGGCATTGAAGAATCTAATGAATTTCTAAAATAAAATTAATTATAATACTCATAAAATTAAATATGGGATAAAGATATATGCTATAAATCTTCAATTAATTCTTACAGCTAAACATTTTTAAAAGTTTGACATTTACCAATAAATCTTGACATTTACCAATAAATTAATCATGGGATTTGGCTAATGACAAACTGCCTTCATAATTATATGAATAGTGATCCAAATAATATAAAGAGAGGCCAGTTGAAAAAGCAGATATAGATTATTAAATAATTGTTGTCATATTCATATAGAATACAATTAAAAACTAAAGTTTATTTTGAAAGATGATAAATATCATGGTCAAAAATCTTATTTATTTTAGAGGACATCATGACAATAGAAATATAAAGCTTGGCCCTAAATATATGTACCAACAGAGGGTATTTCTATATTTGCAAAATAGACTTCCCAAATTCTGTGAACAATTATAGCAATAGCAATAGTACTTAGACTTATATACCACTTCACAGTGTTTTACAGCCCTCTCAAGCAGTTTACAGAATCAGCATATGGCCCCAACAATCTGGGTCCTCATTTTACCGACCCGAAGGATGGAAGGCTGAGCCAACCTTGAGCCTGGTGAGATTCGAACTGCCAAATTGTAGTCAGCAGAAGTAGTCTGCAATACTGCACACTAACCACTGCACCATCGCAGCTCTTGCTCTATAGCAGGGGTGTCAAACTCATGTCCCTCAGGCTGGATGCGTTATGTGCTGGCTCAACCCCTGCCTGGTTTTGCAAAGGGGAAAAAGTCCTGATACATCATGACAACTTCATGACGATATGAGTTTGACACCTCTGCTCTATAGCAATTATTAAACCTCCATGATGAATTCTATGACTTTCTAGCCATAACCTCAAACAACTAGCAACTAGCTACTTAGTTTTGAGAAAGTCCTGCCACTGGTAAAATGCCTAGAAGATAACAGTGGGCAGAAGGTATCAGAATGAAATTTTATATAGTTCAAGAAGTGCAACATTAATTACAGTTGTAGACTTACAAAACAAAAATAAAATGTAGATCTCTAGATTAGCAACAGTAATAGGAAAAATATATTTGGAATAGTAGCTGATTTCAAAGTAAACATTGGTCAGTAGTATAACATTAATGAAAAGAAATGCCGTTTTTAAGGTACATCAAAAGTATAATTTCTAAATCACAAAAAGAAATTGTTCAACTATTTTCTACATTGTTCAAGTGCCACCTTGAATACAGGTAGTCGTTGCTTACAATCTTTCATTTAGTGACTGTTCAAAGTTACAATAGCACTGAAAACATGACTGTTTTTCACACTTATGACCTTTTACCTTGATCGCATGACAAAAATTTGGACTTGGCAACTGGCTCATATTTATGATGGTTGCAGTGTCCTGAGTTCATGTGATCACCTTTTGCAACCTTCTGACAAGCAAAGTCAATGGGGAAGCCAGATTCATTTAACAACCATGTCAGTAACTTAACAACTGCAGTGTGGCAAAAAGGTCATAAAGTGAGGTAAAACTCATTTAACAACTGTCTCACTTAGCAACAGAAATTTTGGGCTCAATTGTGATCATTTATTGAGGAGTGCCTATATTGTATGACATACATTAGTGGGTATTACTTATTAAGAAAGAATCAGAGGAAAAATGATCAAAATAATAAAGAAACTAACTTGTAAGAAGAGAAACTGAATGAGCTTTGTGTTGATTTATTATATCAATTTATATGTAGTCACCTACATTATAGTCAGGATTTCAGGACACTAGCAAGTAACATAATAGCAAAAAAAAAAACCAAATATAAATAATAACACAATAACAACACAGTAGGGACACCTGAGGGCAGTCATGTCAATCATATAAACACAATAATGCCAAAGAAAACTATAATAACAGGCTCACCCAACCTGTGGGCCTCATGTTTCCCTTTGGGTAAATTATATCCCCTAAGGGGGATATAGTAGCAAATACCTGAATAGATGATAACTCAGGAAAAAAAGTCAAATGCTGTCTTATTCCAGAACGCAGGGCATAGAATAATGGATTTTAGTTACATAAATGGTCAGCCTAAATGAATTTTATAAGAAGATTCCTAATAATAGAAGCATTTGAATCATGAAACCGCAAATATCCAACTAGGAGTTGAGCATTCTTCAAGTGAAGACTTGACAACTATACAGGTAGTCCTCAACTTATAACTTTCATTGCTAATCAAGACAGTTTTAAGAGAGTTTTGCCCCATGTTATGATCTTTCTTGCCACAGGTGTTAGGTAAATCACTGCAGTTGTTAAGTTAGTAACAGGGTTGTTAAGTGAATCTTGTTTCCCTATTGACTTTGATTGTCAGAAGGTCATAAAAGGTGATCACATGACCAACTATCATAAATATGAACCAACTGCCAAGCATCCAAATTTTGATCATATGACCATAAGGTCATGTGCAACCGTTGTAAAGTTGAAAAATGGTCACAAATCATTTTTTCAGTGCCGCTGTAATTTTAAACTGTCATAAAATGATTAGTTATAAGTCAAGGACTACCTATACATATAGGAGGCTTTCATTTGTTCTGGACAAAGAATTAGACTTGATAGACTAAATTACACTCTCCATCTTTTAATATTCTATTATTGACTTCCCTGGCAAAAAAAGCAAACCATTGCACCCTTAGTTATACTATATTTTACAATTTTGTAATCCCCACCTTAGAGACAGTAAGGAAATTACAGATAATCATATACTGGGCACATTTTCTTTTAATACTAGATCCATCTGCTTGCTTATTAGAAATAATAATAGATGTTCAGTGGGGCCAATATTTTTAATTCAAAACATATATTTCTACAGTCAAAAAGCATCTCATTACTTTCCATGTTTCTGTCTTTTGGGTAGTGATGCTTTTAAAAGTGCCAGATGGCAAACAAATTATAAACTCTTCTAAACTGGTTCACTGAATTTAAGAACTACCAATGTTTATTCTTTATCAGGGCACATTAACATAAAGTTTAACGACATCTGCTTTGTATTGAAAAATTTGCAAATCTGTTAGAATGACGATGGGTCTTCTTTGCAACTGCATGAGATTTCTTGAGCTTGATTAGGTAAGTTCATTTAACTTAACAGTTCCAATTTTAATTTATTACATTCTTATCAATAATTAATCTAGTGGTTTTTGCTGGTGGGTTACCCAGGTAGCATTTGCATGCTATTGTAGAAAGCAGCGGTGCTCTTGATGTGTCTCCACAGCCCTGCTGAGATAGAGCTGGTTTTTCCCAGGTGAACTGTGTTGAAATTTCACTGTCATGCTGAGCACCAAAAGCATAAATACAGCTGCCATCCTTCCCTCAATATTCTTCCCTTTTCTGTTCTACATTCCGTTCCCAGTATGCCTGGCCTCCCTGCTTGGTCAGTGTCACATTCACAGGGCAATCTCAGAACAGCATTTGAATGTGAGATGCCCACTGATGAGCCACGCTGGTTTTTTTTTTTTGCTGGAATGAATGGCAGTTATTTCTTACACGAGAGAATATTTTTGCAACACCACTGAATGAGAGGTAAAGTAACCTTTGGATAGTAAAAGGAATAAAATGCTATTTACAAAAGCTAAGCTTGGATCACAGAATCCTAAAATATACAAGTACCCCTCGACTTATGCTCGCAATTGAGCCCAAAATTTCTATTGCTAAGCAAGAGTTGTTCTTCTTTCCCCATTTTATGACCTTTCTTGCCACAGTTGTTAAGTGAATCATTGCAGTTGTTAAGTTAGTAACATGGTTGTTAAGTGAATCATTGACTTGGCTTGTCAGAAGGTTGCAAAAAGGTGATCACATGACCCAGGGACACTACCACTGTCATAAATACATGCCAGTTGCTAAGCAACTGAATTTTGGTCATGTGACCATGGGGATGCTTGCAATGGTCGTAAATGTGAAAAACTATCATAGGTCATTTTTTTTCAGTGCTGTTGTAACTTTGAAAAGTCACTAAATGAATGGTTGTAAGTCTAGAACTACCTGCAGTGTGTTTAGACTATTCTAGGGTTCTACAAAAATAAAAATATAACAAGAATAATTAGCTGTTACGTTAAAATAATTTATTGTGTTTTCTCTTTCCATCTACTCTATAAGAACCCTTGCAAATAAATAGAAAATAGGGAATGCATGTGCTTTCTGTCAACTGAAGTAATTGGAAAACACACATACACATTTTCATGATTAAGTAGACAACATATCTACAGTATTCTGAATTGCAATATTACAGGAGAGAATTGGGCAGAATATGTTACAATTTGATACTCTTGAGATATACAGTTTTTAATATGTAATTAATATATTATAATAGTATGCAAGCAAAAACTGGGGTCCAGGTGTCATTTAATGTTGTACAATTCTAGAAGCCAGTTAAAATTGCTATTACCTTCTTATAAATTTGTGTGTTTTTTTTTTTTTGTATGAGCGGAGTACACGATCTGTTTCCTCTGGTTCTTTACACAATCTGCATTGTGAAACATTGGATGATTTTTCAGTTCTGGCCTTTTTTGCATTCATTTGAATAGCTTGCTCTTGCATAACCAAAATCAAGCATTTATTATTATTATTATTCCAATTATAAGTCATTGCCAGTTTTGCCTTTATCCACTTTCCCCTTGCCCTTTTGTAAAACTGACCATGTAATGCTTTTCCTTGACAGCTTTCTGTTTGTGTTTTTATTGCTTCATTTCAATAATTATATTTTTGTTTTCTGTACATTAGTAAATTCCAATATTTAATTTGCATCACTCTGTTCTTGGCTATCCTTTACATAATCATCCAATGCATGCTTTTCTTCTTCAGCAGTTTGTTTGACCTGAAGCAAACTTCTGCCTTCAGTTCTGAGGGGCTGGTATCACTACCATTGAATGGTCAACAGTTTACTTGTTTTTTGGGTGCAAAGTGTGCAATTTCTTGTGCAGTATCACATGTATGGCCCAGATATTGATGGCTTTGATGGTGCTTCTACCATTCAATTTTGTCATTAGCACTTTTCTTACTCCTTTGATGTATTCTTTATTAATCACATTTTTAAACTGTCAAGGCTTGGGATTCTCCAACTAGAAAATGTCCAGATACTTGTAGGCTTTATCCTGATGACTTCTGATTTCAATTCCATTATTGTTCATAATTTTATTCCTATGCATTGTCATATATATGTATATGTATATATGATGACTATTATTTTATGTATGTATATATTACAGTTATTATCTATTAGGCAAACATACCTAATACTCCTTTATTCTCCTATTTTCCCACAACAACAACCCTGTGAGGTGAGCTGGCTAAGAGGGGAATGACCAAAATCACCCAGCTGATTTTAATGCCTAGGATAGAACTACAACTCACCATCTCCTGTAGTAGACCAAATTGACTTTATTAGTATTATTATTTCATTTAAAATAGCCATTTAGTATAGCTTCTTATTTTGCACAACTGATCTCAAAAATCTGTAATAAAGAATAAAAATAACCATTAACTCAAGGGTAGGAGACAATTTTTTCCTCTGGAATAGAATGAAGTTAATGCCTCCTTAAAACCTGCACCAGGGAAGAAAATTAACAAAGTGATTAAAAAACTTATTTTTTTACTGTATTTACCTGAAATTAAGACTAATTCCCCTGACATAATTATCTTTCACATGAAAAGTTAAACTTGGATTCAGTGAGTATATTGTACTAACAAAGATGAATTTTACTCTCTGCTTACTTCTGCAGGGCACAGGCCAATCTTAACAACAGGACTGTCTACCCTTTCCATGAATTATGGCACTTTAATAGCATCTCATCTACTTCATTAAAGGACAAGGTTCATCAGACAATCCCAAATTCTGCATGTAATGGGATGTACTGCTGGAGGTTGTCCAGAACAGATTAAATTGGTCTTTTTACATCCTAATTTCCTTTCATAAAAGAGAAATCCAGAGTGCCTTATATTTCCTGTGTCATGCAAAATATTCATATTCTTACAGAGAAAATTTAAAACTTCAGATTTACTGAAGAAATATAACAAAACAAGGAGCATAGGGAGATTGCTTTTCCCATGTACCCTATTACAAATTATTAGAAAGTATCTTTATTCACAGCAGAAAACCCATTGGTAATTACTTTAGACAAGTACAAAAATTAAAACCAAGGCCATGTTCAATTCTACAAATGTCATGTTCAGGAACAAAATACCATACAATGTTTTAGTTCATCAATTTCCAAATCTTTTCCTTTCTTCTCCCTCCTAAAAGCGACTGTAAATCTATAAAGCTAAGAAAGAAAGAACAATATCCTTTCATTCTTATTTCTTTCACCTCTCTCCTTGTTTGTTTATTCAAAGCCTTAGGTCTAGGTCAGAAGTGTCAAAATGCCGGCCCATGGGCTGGATGCATCACCTGCAGGCCACGCCTATCCCAGCTCCACAAAGGTAAAAAATGTTGCAATACATCGTGTGATGTCATGTGATGTGATCAAGTTTGACACCTATGTCTAGAGAAAAAACCTCCTAACATGAAAGCTAAGATTTAAAAAGGTGGATTTTACTAGTCATTGCCAACTACAATGGCAGTGCTCATCTCCATTTCAAGGCCATTGAGCTAGTGCTGTCTGAAGACATTTCTGCAGTCATATGAACAGCATGATGTCATGAACCACTGTTACCTTCCCACCAATGAAATTCCTATTTATCTACTCGCATTTGGATGTTTTCAAACTGCTAGTGGGCAGGAGCCGGCGTGAAGATGGGAGCTCATCTCATCATATGGCGCTCAGGTCTTGAACTTGGACTGACAGCTTTACAGCTGACAAGCCCAGTGTCTTAACTGTGAGCCACCACGCCACCCCAATAATTAAATAATTTTTAAAAATGATAGCTAGGAAACAAAATAAAACACTAAAATTATTGTAATTTTAATAATGTAATTATTTGTCATACAATTTACCAATTCTGTTTGATGCCAAAGCTACTCCTTATAACTTTTTTTAGGTATAGGTGTAAGAAGAAGACTCTAAGTTACATATTGCCAGTACAATTGTTTTTCCTGTCTTGCTATCACAGGTAGCACTAAAGCATTATACAGGTTTTCCAGAACTCAAATGTGTCTGGTTTATACAATTAGCAGCATTATACAGAGCACTTTCTCTTATCAGAGCCTTGATGAATGCAGGAAAAAATGGATTGGGAATGAAAAGTAAATGTTTGTGACTGGATTCACATATCTCAGTAGGCCATATTTTGGTGTTGTGTGCTGTAAATAAATGGAGGATATCATATTCTCTATAATTTCAATGTTTTGATATCCTACAATCTTTTTATGTTCTCTGGTAGACCAATCCAATATATATTAACTCACATATAAATCTTGTTGATAGGAACCTACTGGTAAATGAATAAACAGAATGGAAATCAAAAAGAGAATTTCTTTTATATAATCTTTTACATAATCTTAAGATATGTACATGAATCTAAAACTATTTTATGTAAAATACAAAAGTTAATACAACTCAACAGTGTGATTTTGATGACTTAATTCCAGTTTAATTTTAATGACTAAATTTAAATGAAAATTGAACACATAGAGTCCATAATTTACTTCTTTAGAGCAGCCTTATTCCATGTAAATTCCTAACATACATCATTAGATTGAGAGGTTTATACTGAAATTATTTCCCTAACAGTAAGAGTGAAAAAAAAGATAACTTCATGCTGCACTGTATCAATAACCCCATCATTTTTCTAGTTACAAAATGAGTATACTGACTAAGTCAATTATCTTATAACTTCCCAGATAACTTTGAGGTTCCTTTTATGTACAGTCTAATCAATAATTTTAAACAAGTCACTTTTATATACCAGTACAAATTCAATATATGTGCTGAGTGGCTTCTGAAGACCTACACACACACACACACACACACACACACACACGAATGCAGACTGATTATAACAGCAGAGTGATTAGCATCTTGAAATTAAGGCAATTCTAACATGAAAGACAGAGAAAGAGAACTGGCATCATTAGAATGCAAATAGCACATTAGCAACCCCACAAATGCAAGTAATAAAAATAAGCAGCTAACACAAAATTAGAGTCAATAGTTCCCCTTAATAGTAATATAAAAATCACAGTTACATAAATAATTAAATCAATTGTTAATACATTCTTTCAGGGTGAAAATTTTGAGATTAAGTACTGAATATAAAATTGTTAATTGCAATAATATCTAACTGTGCACCTTAACATGATATTACGTCCTAACTATTTTGCATTAAAAATACCAAATCCCCTCTGCCAAATTATAAATTATAGCCAGCATATAAATTGTGGGGATGGGAATGATTGTGAAGTACTGAAGAGATGGCTTGAAACTGTACACAAAAAATTGTTTTCAGCTTCTAATATGAACAGAGATATATTTTAATTATATTCCAGTACAAAATCTGAATCTGATATTGTTGACTGTGTGAAATCGGAGTTTAGATCTACCACAGACAGTCACTTTTCAGAGAACACAGGAGCCTAGCATTTTTATCTTACTCTTTTTGTTAGTATATGGCTTGCTTAGTTATAGGGTCCACTTATTTTTGTATTGTGCTTGCCAAGTTCTTATACTGAAGCTCGTCAAAGCATAATATGATGATGGATTTTTGATTTTCAGTCAGTTTGTTCTAGAGCCTGATGTTGAGTCGGGCTGAGAAGGAGTGACTATGCCACACCTTCTCAATTGGCTTCAATATCTATGGAAAGCTACAACCTAGGTCTCCTTCATCTAGCCCACAGCATTAATTACACCGTCATCCTGGCTCTCAAACCTAGCATTTTTCTAATAACAAAAATAAATAATAAATACATTAAAAATAAAACAAAAAGAAACAAGCAACAAACTCAAAGACCAGACTCAATGGACCACTGGATTTTTTTCTGACACCAATTTTCTATATTTTTATGTTTCAGTGGAAGGAAATACAACTTTCAGTATGACGTGTGTCATAAATTTAAATCAGTCTTACAATCTGCAGGTTTTCTAATTGATGTAGTCTCTCTCTACTTTTTAATGAATAAGTGAAAAGTATGAAACCTGAAGGATCATATACACAGCTAAAACAAAGCTGATGACATGCCTGGTTATAATTACTATGATTTTGAAAGAATTCTGCTGATCATTCTGTCCAAGAATATATCACTTCCTCTGGGAAGACAGATGTATTTAGAAGAACTGCATAACTTTTCACAGAAGTACATCATCCAATTTCTTTTTCTCCCATCATCCTTAAGATTTCAGGATCAGATTTGTCAAATCAGTTCCTTGATTGAAGCAATTAATAACCAACACTTACATTACTGTGAGAAATGGTCTCTGCATGTTCACTTGCAGAAAAAAAACCTTTAGCAACAGATTTGGCATGAACAAAAGAACAAAAGAGTGTTTAAATGAGTTCAAAATGTCTTGAACAAGCTTCTATAGTTTCTATGGAAATATCAGTTGTTACCAAAGAGACTATACAAAGTTATAGCTGAGAGCACTATGTTAGCCAGAGCAATATTGCAGGACTTGTCAAACTGCTTTCCTGTAATAATTATGGATCCTATGTTTTAAGGACTACCAGTTCTGAATCGAAGTTGTAAGTGTAGTGAACAATTACTAAGGCCAATAGAATATGTACTATCATGTTAACCTATGCACCTTTTTCTATTTTATGTTCTTTTTGCCAGACGATTTCCTAGAGCTAAGTTGTATTTCTCATTAGTGTTTCCAACATTTGACTGTCAATATAACTCTCACTGTTTTATATTACTGTATATGAGACAAACATTTCTAGCACATTGTTGTTTAGGTCCACTGAGAGGTGTACCATTAATCCTGGGAGATTCTCAAACTCACAGTGAAAAAAAACACATTTATCAATATTACCTTTCATTGCTGCCATTATTGACCTTTGGTGTTCAGCCTGAGAAATCAAGACTAATCCTAATTCCATCACATCTAGATAGTGCTAGAGTAAACTACTTCAGTTCTAAATTTGGACATCTGCAGCCATACAGCACATTTTTATCACATTAAACTTAGAGAATAATACCAGTATGTCCTAATATAGGCTTGTTCTTTCTTCAAGAAACTGGAGCTGAATATTAAAGAGTCAAATCATATTTATTTATTTATTTCAGGAAGACCATTCCCAGGTCTTGAATAATGAACTCTATGTTATATTTCAAAACAGTATATTAAAATGCATGTTGGCAATGAAATTTAAAAACATAAAAAGAGTAACTCTTGTTATATGAAAAATGTCTAAAATGTCTAAATTAAAAGATTAAAAAATCAATATGCTAAGTATTTCTCAGATAAGAAAAAATAGCTTAATGTAAACAACATGAAACAATTTCAGTCCAATATTTCTTTTACCTTGATCAAAAGGCTTGTTTGGGTTCCAGTTTCTGAAATAATCATCCTAAATGAAAAAAGATGGATATAATTAAATTATATTTTAAGCACTCTTTCAGTCATAGGCATGATCTAATGTGTATACATACAAACATATCTTCCTGGCAAAAACTATACCAGATTTTATCACCCTTCTAATGAGCAGCACCTGAATGAAGTTATTTTACATTATTCCATTACAAACTTTAAATGATTAAAAGTCATGTATTGAGTTATGAACAATGGTACTATCCTATGAAGGGATGAATTTGTTTTCATTTGAACCAATGTAAGCATTAGCCATTTCCATTAAGGGTATTATTAACTTTTTATGATTCTTGGTTATTACTGTATTTATCAAATGTGATAATGTTTGATTTTCTCTGCCATATTATTTGGGGAAATAGGGATAGATGTATGCCATCTTACATTTCTTAAGACTAGAAGATAATTAAAAGGAGAAAATGGCTGTGAACACTACAATAGGTGCATTGGATATAAAATTAGATAACATGAGCTAATTTTGGAAGAACAGGGTTTTAACCTTGCTGTTTGTTTAATTAAATTTAATTTTGTAATTCCTAAATAAGATTTCACTCTTCCCTATTTTTGCTTTTCAGGTGAATCCTTCCTTTCCCTTGAATCCATCCTGGTTATTTTCTTACTCTCATTTTTCCTTCCTGGCCTGGAGCATTCCTTCTGTTTTTTGTCTTTGTCTTTCTACTTTAGAAGCTGCATGGGAAGCCTGTACTTGTATAACAGTGCATTTCTGTCTATGTGCACATTGGAGAAAGAATGCTTGTTCTATATAGGTCAATTCACTTTATAAAAGTTCACCTTATTTTATTAGCAATGAATTTTAATTAAATGCATTAATCAATTTCATTATTTTTAAATTTTTGTTCTTGGTTTTTGCCTTGCCATTATTCAGGGGTAGAGTGTTAGATATATGATCTAGATATGCATACACACAAACATTTATTGTGGAAAATTTTCCAAGTCAGTCTTAAGTCAAAGTTAAAGTTGGAAGTTCTATATAGAAAACTGGAGAACCTGAGTATTGCCCAGAAAACATTTTCATCCCTAGGAATGAAGAAATATAGTATGCATTAACTAATGTATTTGGCAATTTAAATATTAGAGAAGAAATACAGAATCTACTATGATAGAAAGGTGTGAAATAGTTTTAATTGACTAGGGGCAATTACAGTGAAGAATATGCAGCTCATGCAAGTAGTTTACTCACACTGAGCAGTAAAGTTACCGAGCCTTGAATTCATCTTGCCATTTTCTAATTAAAGGACAAAATGAAAGAGTGATCTTAAGAAGGTTAGTCCTCATAAAGTTTTACAATGCAAGAGAATAAATTAATTGCATGAACATATCAAAAATATTCTCAAGAATAACTCTAATAAAGTTCTAATTTCTCCTCCATGAATTAAATGTATACATATTTGTTACATCTTCTATTGTGTAAACTACCCATTTCTTAAATCATCTAAACTGAGAATTGTAAAGGAATAAAAAAGCTTGTTTTTTATGGTTTCAGAGCATATGGAAGTTCATTTTAGAAACACAGAAACAATGAATATTTCACCAGCCAAAGAACTGTACTTTTGTTTCTGAAGAAACACTCATGCATAGTAACTATAACATAAAGATCATTTCAGAGAAGTATCACTTCATGACAAATTTGAAAAGAATGTCATAACACAGAAACAATTGGCACAGCAATATTCATTATTGAAATATTTATTTTCCAAAACACAAATATTATTTGTGCTGACAATGAGAGAAATTACAGATGAGAATAAAATCATAGTAATAGGAAACATAGAGAATACAATAGAGTATCTCAGTTAAAATCATATCAAATATATAGCATTTAACTATTATTGTTATGTATGTAGGTTTGAATGTTATTGGTTTATTTGAACTGTTCTTGTAAAATGTCAAATGGTATTGGTTTAAATAGTGTGGGAAGAAACCCTGCACTCCCATTGGCTGGCAGCTACGGCTGCAGGCTATAAGAAGCAGCCGTAGCCAAGCCTGGACGGGTCTATTCGAGCTGTAGTCACTTAATAAACTCTTTGCTGGAACTCCTCGCCTGACTCTTCATGCAAACTTAACACTGGCGACAAGGATGGGATCTCCCTGAAGAGAAGACGACGCCAAACAAGCAACTGAGCGAGATGGCTGCGCTGAACACCCCCAGCACCGTTCGATCCGGCGACGGAAGACTGGGAATCGTATGCGGATCGCTTCCACATGTTCCTGGAGGGGAACGATCTCGCCGGCATCCCCGAGACGGAAGAGGGCGGTCTTTCTCACGACTGCGGTCCGCAGTCTTCAAAATGGCGGCGGAGCAGCAGAGCTGAAGGTAATGGAATGGCCCGATTTAGAGAAACTTTAAGAGCCCATTACGCCCACAAGTATCGCGCCTCATTAAGAGACACGAATTTTACCGTCGGGATCAAGGGATAGCGAGAATGTTAATGACTTCGTGGCAAGTTTAAGGGACATTGGGGGTGCTTGTGACTTTACTAACTTAGAAGAGGCCATGCGTGATCGGTTTGTTTTAGGCCTAAAAGATAAGGTCTTACAAAGCAAACTTTTAATGAAACCTAAGATCACGTTAAAGAGGCCATTGAAGAAGCTGTTTCAGCGGAAGCCACCAAGTCCTCAGCTGCGGCCATAAAAGATTAACAAGGCCTCAAGCCAGGCCTCAAGCCATTCTGATGGGGAAAATCCACAACAGCTCATTGCGAACAAATAGACTCTGATTCTGATGGCAGTGAGACAGAGGAGGGGATTTTTAAACTCAGAATGGAGAAGAAAAGAAAAGACTCTGGGAAAAACAGGCAAGGGTTCTATTGCAGAGGCTGTGGGGGGCCACCCCCACTGAATGCAAGTTCTTTGACTCCATTTGCCTACGCTAGAGAAACGGGTCACATAGCCAGAGTCTGTAAATCATCCAGAACTCCACCAGTTAGGAAGAAAATTCCTGATAGAGACTTTAAGCCCAACAATTTCCTTGAAAAAATGGGGAAATTTAGAAGCAAATGGCAAGAATGAAACTCACCAAACAATCACTATTGGTCATTCTTCACCCTTAAATAGCAGAAAAGTACACGTGAAGGTGTTTATTGAAGGAAGGCCTTGCCAAATGGAAGTGGACTCAGGCTCTTATTTATCTATGGTGTCATGGGACACTATCCACAGACTCTTTCCCAAAATTCAGAAAAGCATTTCCAGAAGCAAGCACTGACTCTCAAAGACTACCAAGGGAACAAGATTCCAGTAGTTGGAGCGAGAGATTTCAACGTGCAGTTTAAAGGCCACACCAAACGCTTTGCCCCTGACCATCGTGGACAAGGATCGCCCAAGTTTGCTGGGACTTGAGTGGTTCAAGCCACTTGGCATCGAGGTGACTGGCATCCATCACGTGAGCAGTTCTGACTGGGAAGAGTCCTTGAAGTCTGAGTTTCCAGAGGTCTTCAGCGAAGGACTGGGCAAGTATATGGGGACCCCTATTGCTTTCAGCCTAGACCCCAAGGTGCCCCCGTTTAAAGCCCAGGAGGGTCCCATTTGCTTTAAAGGAAAAAATTGATGCACAATTAGATAAGCTCATTGCTCAAGGGGTTTTAGAGCCTACTGACCACTCCAGATGGGAAACACCCATAGTCACACCAGTCAAGGCTGATGGGTCAGTGAGAATCTGTGGTGACTACAAGGGGACACTTAACCATGCGCTGCAGCAGAGCATCCTGTACCAGTTGTGCATCATCTGCTCCATTCCCTTGGCAGGGGTACAGTATTTGCTAAACTGGACTTAGCTCAGGCATATCAACAATTAACAGTTGATGATGCCACTGCAGAGGCACAAACAATTGTGACTCATAGAGGTGCCTTCAAATGTAAAAGACTACAATTTGGAGTAAGCGTGGCACCTGGCATTTTTCAAAGCCTTATGGAAAGAATGTTGCAAGGACTGCCAGGGTAGTGCCTTATTTTGATGATGTATTAATCTCTGCTGAAAATGACACTCAGCTTCAAGAAAGACTCAGAGAAGTCCTTACCAGATTCAGAAAAGCGGGTTTAAAAGTCAAGGAAGACACTCAAAACAGACAGAGTTGAGTTCCTGGGGTATATGATTGACAAGCATGGCATCCATCCTACTGATGCCAAGGTTAAAGCAATCAAGGAAGCCCCTAAACCTCGATGCAAGGCAGATTTACAAGCCTTCCTTGGACTTATTAACTTTTACCACATGTTTCTACCTCACAAAGCATCTATTGCTGAGCCCTTACATCGCCTACTTGATAAGAAAGCTGTTTGGATCTGGGGCGGAAGGAACAGTCAGCATTTAACAGTATTAAGAGACTAATCATGTCTGATGCTGTGTTGATACAATTCTCTGAGAATTTGCCTGTTGTTCTGACTTGTGATGCATCCCCTTTTGGAGTGGGGGGTTTGAGTCACAGGCTTCCCAATGGAAGGGAAGCCCCAATTGCATTTTACTCTCGCACTTTGTCCAAAGCAGAGAGGAATTATAGCCAATTGGACAAGGAGGCTTTAGTTGTTGCAGCTGTTAAGAAATTTCATGAATATCTGTATGGCAGGTCATTCACCATTGTTACAGATCACAAACCTTTATTAGGCATTGTGGCAGGAGACAAACCTACACCTAATATCCTGTCACCAAGAATGCTGAGGTGGACTGAATTTCTTGCAGCCTATTCATACAAACTGATTCACAGGCCTGGCAAGGACATTGGACATGCTGATGCACTGAGTCGTTGCCCACTACCTTGCCACAAGGAGGACTTTGAACTTGAAACTCACACCTTTTTCCTGGAGACCGTGGCTAAGCTTCCAGTCCATGCTGCTGAGATTGCCAGAGAAACTACCAAAGATGCTGTATTAGCACCTGTTATGGGCTGGATTAAGAAAGTTGGCCTCTTCAAGATCTACCTCACCTTGCCCAACCTTTTAAGTCCAGGCAAACTGAATTATCTGTATTAAGAGGATGTATTTTGTGGGGTAACAGGGTGGTTATTCCTGCAAAACTGCAAAGGGAGGTTTTGGAAATGTTACATGAGGGTCATCCTGGGATTGTAAGGATGAAAGGTTTGGCCAGGAGTTATGTATGGTGGCCAGGTATTGACAAAATGGTTGAAAACTGGGTAGCATCTTGTCCCAATTGCCAGGTAGTCAGGCCTGCCCCACCTCACGCCCCCACACAGGAATGGGAATGTCCTAGGGGCCATGGTCTAGAATCCACATTGATTTTGCAGGCCCTACAAGAGGGCACACTTTTCTAGTTATAGTAGATGCATACTCCAAATGGCTAGAGGTAATTCCCATGACATCCACTACAACTGAGGCTGTCATCAAGCAGCTCAGAAAATTGTTTGTCACCCATGGGTTACCAGATGTCCTTGTTTCTGACAATGGCCCTCAATTCACATCTAACATTTTTGAATCCTTTCTAGCTCAACAGGGCATCAGACATGCCCTCACTGCCCCTGGGCACCCTTCGCCAATGGCGGGCTGAACGCATGGTACGCTTCACCAAAGAGAAGCTTCAGCAGCTGGGTCCTGGGGACATCACTGAGAAGCTTGAAAACTTCTTAGTGTTCAACACATCACTCCTAGCCCATCAAATAACTTGTCCCCAGCAGAGTTGTTGATGGGCAGGAAACTTAGGTCTCCCCTTGACCGCCTTCATCCCACTTACGCACCCAACGCACCACTGGATTCCACTTCCAAAGTTCGTTCTTTTAGTGTGGAGATTCTGTCTATGCTAGGAACCTTATAGGTGAACCTTTGTGATTCCTGCTGAAATAACTCACATCACGGGCCCTCGTTCTTACAGGGTACAAACGGAGGATGGCCTCTCTGGAGCAGGCACATTGACCAACTTAGATCCAGGTTCCCTCAGGAACATCAACCCTGTCCCTCTCTAGGTCCCTCACCTGATGTTCCTTCTAGGGGAAGGGGAACAGGAGGAAAATCAGCAAACAGGAATCAACCCCATGTAATGAGCCATTATGACAGGAACTATCCCGAACCCTGTCACAAAGCCAAGATCCATCCTTAGAAGTGGAAGATTGCACATCACTACCTGACTTGGGTGCTGACATTGGAATGGAGATGGGTTGGGAGGAGAGACCAGATTCTAACAGTCTAACAGGGTCTTCTTCCTCAGGAAGTCCCAACAGGGAAATGTCAGTAGACACATTTCTCACTGGGTGAGAACGTTAAAGCTTCTGAACCACGAAGGTCTCAACGCACACGTAAGAGCCCCACCTATTTAAAGGAATACATTAGATAGGTTGGGGTTTGGTATGGACTGAACCTAGTGGGGAGGGGTGTTATGTATGTAGGTTTGAATGTTATTGGTTTATTTGAACTGTTCTTGTAAAATGTCAAATGGTATTGGTTTAAATAGTGCGGGAAGAAACCCTGCACTCCCATTGGCTGGCAGCTACGGCTGCAGGCTATAAGAAGCAGCCGTAGCCAAGCCTGGACGGGTCTATTCGAGCTGTAGTCACTTAATAAACTCTTTGCTGGAACTCCTCGCGTCTGACTCTTCATGCAAACTTAACACTTATAATATTATACAACATTATATATTCCTCCAAAATGATTTAGTAGAGCATCATTTATAAGCTTAGTTCTCAGTACGATCAGTGAATTGATTATATATGTATTTGAATACTATTATGATAGGAAATGCTTATTCACAGCTGGGCTGTGTCCAAATGTTTCAGATTAGGAACACGTGAATGCTACAGATGAATTCCTTCTTTCCATCACAATCTCCAATCTATGGAAATGGAACTTGATTGAATCTTGTTCAACTGAATATTCCTATACTAAATATGACTAAATTAATATAGCTAAATCAGCATCCAAAATTACAGTGGAGAATTCTATAAAGAGTCAGTTGTAAAGGTGTTTACTTAAATTGTGAACTCAATCATCTTTGCACATCAAATAGGATGTTTGATTCAAAACATTGAATCTGATTATTTGATTGATTTTTTTACAGTTCCAATATATATATTTTTTTGAAGTTAGATGGGCTGTGAACCAATGTAATAATAAACTGTAACAATAATAAAAAAATTTTATTCAATACCTTGAATTATTATTCCAAACCCAATTATGATTTTTTTTCAGAACACTTCTTCAGGTTGAAATCATGAAAATCTCACAACTACTTAACTACTTATTTCAATCAAATCATAGCCGATGACACATCCTTAACTTAAATGTATCTCAGAGAAGCATGTTTCTGGATATGAGAAACTTGCCTTGCCAAAAAGAAATGAACATAACAAGTGTCACTGAGAAAGGTCAAAGGACTGCTGGTAAAGATAACAAGATTGCTCATTAAATCACTTGGCATTATATGTCCAGCTACTGGGTTGAATTTCCTAAAAATTTACCTAGACTAGATTCTGGCATTTTTCTGAACCATGCAATGCCCAAAGGTTCACAAAAACTCTGACCTCTCTCTAAATAAAATTAGCATCATCTAGCAACATGAACTTTTACATCTAGAGTGCAGAATTTAGTAAAAAATATATATAGACACAATTTAAAGTAACTGTAGCATATAGACATGCTACAGTTTCTAAAAGTATGAATTAAATGTAGCAGATCTTAATTAGATGAGATTTTTCAGGGGACTTGAGCTTGGTTGCTGAGTTACTGAATTTTGGGTTGAGCTACTGTATTAAACATGATTGACATAATAAGTTATGCATGATTAATTACATGTAATCTCATTTATTTCTATGGAAGCATTGAAAGCATTAATTTGTCTTTTAAAAATATATAATAAGTATATAACTTTATCAGAAACAAGAATGCAAATTTAACTAAATAACAATTTAATGTCACATATGCCCTGATCATTTCATAAAAGATGCAGACAGGTGGGAGATAACAAATTAAATGTTTTAGGACACCAAAAAGTCAAATAGAATGTAAAATTCAATACAATGTAGGTGCATTAAAAAACTTCATTATTTATATATATATATAAGAAAACATACCTCAACCTCCTGATCACAAGCATAATAAATAAGAAAACAAGGATTATATAAAACTTTTGTCTAGTAATAATACATAAGCAGATATATTCCATGCAATGGATAATTTAAAATCTAAAGATGTAAATGTGTTTAGATATGCAAGGTGTTTAGATATTGCAAATCAGTCTTCTTCAATAAACCTGCTACACCAATTGAAAATATATGCTAGCTTCCAAATTCATGGCGAATATTGCATCAGGCTAGAAATTGGAGTCAAGTTTAGGTCCAAAATAAGTAGAAGTTTATTCTGTTCTACCTCTATATAAAAATCTGAATTACTAATAGTCAAGGCAAATTGGCAGTAGATAAGAATCAGTGGAATTCCAGGAGGGCTGGAATTAGATCTTTTGTGGGTGCGAAGAGATTCCAAACTGGTTACATGCTTGACCACTCCCTTGGGCTCAATCTGGTCATATCCTAATTCTTGTAAATTCTGCTGCAAGCCAGAACATTGTGGATAACTGCAAAGTAGGAACCAAGGGTGAGACCTCTTCTGTCCAGGCATCATTGATTGGAATTGACCCCAAAGGAGGAGGCAAAACACAACATATTGCACCCACCTGTAAATTGGTTAATGGTATCAAAAGAGAGGTGAAGTAGGGCGAGGATAGATACAAACCACCCCCCATTCCACTAGTTCATTATTCCTGAATGTGGATTGCTGTTATCAACCTGACCTTGCTAGACAGCCTGAAATAATCACTCTATGCATATGTACAGAGTCCATGATGGAATAAAGGAAAGCCAATGAATTTTCCACTGCCATCTTTTCTGGATTACAGTAAAGAAAATGCATGGTCCCTGTGGAATTTCTTCTTCAGGGCACGTATTCCTTTTAGTCACCTACAGTAGGGCTGATTTAGGGAGCCAAAACAACCTGTTGACTTCTGCTAAACTGGAAGAGACTATACTAACATCATAAGGAAGACATAATTAGCCTCTTCATTTCTCAGTAGAGGGATCCAGAGTTGTCCAAAAGTATTTCCATGGTCATGTGACCAGCATGAACAGCACAGAACAGAATGCTGTTATCTTCCAACTGAATTTTACCTATTTATGTACTCACATTTGCATATTTTCAGACTGCTAAGTAGGCAGGAACTGGGGCAGAAACACTCTGCCTTCCAGAGGCATCTTACCCCCATTCCCATGCATAGTTTAGGGAAAGGGGAAAAAAGGACTGCTCCCAAGGTCAGTGAAATGATCTTGCACTGCTGGGGACTGCAACTGTAGAACTAGGGCCAGATTAAAACTTTTACATTAGAGGAAAAGAGCAGGAAATAAAAAGTAATAAATAAAAGATTAAAAATAAAAAATACCCCTCCTGCTGTTTTCATTATTTCAGAAGAACTCTGATCATTCTCATCACCATCATAATAAGACAAAATCAACTGATAAAAATCAATACTCCCATAGGTAAATAATAAGGTTACCTGGAACTGAAAGCACATATTTAAGTTAACAATTCAACAGCATTCTTAATAGAGTCTTTCCTCTCCCTACATTTCAAATTTAGCTCTTTAAGATCTATCCACTAGGTTAATGATAGGTAGATAAGTAGGTAGGTAGGCAGGCAGGCAGACAGATAGACAAACACCAATACATCATATAATGACATGATATAGTTGACCATACTTTTCCAGTTTAGCTGTACTGTATACTTAAAAAAAACTATTTACTAAAAAATATCCCTAACTTTGGCCTCATTTGGGGGGGGGGGCATAATATTCAAACAGTGCCTTGCATCAATTTGGAATATATGTTTACCTTTTACCTTGTTTTATACAAATTAATCAATTCATTAATAATTTATGCGATAGGATGAATTTCAGGAGCACGTCTACTATGAACATCAATGACTGTGATAAGAAGCTGTATGCTTGATACTGCATAAGGCTTATACTAGGAGTGTGACTGGATTTTGCTAAATTTTGAATTATGAATCGAAGTGGCTAATCTGGGTTGAAACAAACATTATGCAAGGTGAAGCCAAGTCTCCATAAAACAACCAAATCTGAAGTGGCAAATTTTGTATGTGATTTTGCTTTTATGACTCCTTAAAATGCTAGGAAGGAGAGAGAAAATATGGAGAAAAGTAACTGACAGATTGGCTTTTTAATCTTATCTTTTTCTCAGTACCCATTCTGGAACTGTAATCTCTTGTCCATTATTTTATTGGCCCGGTGTTGATATTACTGTAAAGTATTCTGTAATTAATATACTATATTACCTTAATGAGTGACTCAACTGTCTGTCTGTTTGTCTATCATCTCTCTTTCTGGTAAATTAAGTGATACTTGGACATCCTCTCTGAAGATCTGAAGGCTCTGAGGATCTGGATAAGGAACAGGTTTCAGCTGAACCCTGGCAAAAATCAGTGGCTTTGGATTTGGGGTCATTTTGGTTGTGGGACTATATCATCTCTGATGCTAAAATTCTATATACTACCTTATGAGTAATTCCTTACTAAAGAGTTGGAATCTCTCCATAATCTGCAATCTTTTAGAGTTTATCTTAACTTTATCCAGGTCTAATCCTACCTGGGGTTTTCAGTCAAATTGTTTGGGAGGGGGATGCTAAATGTATTAAAATGAGCATAGATTAATGGTTATTGCAATGCTTAGATTCCTTCACACAATTTACCCACTTCTGATAATCCTGTTTGCCAATCTCTGGCTTCTGATTAAGGAATCTGTCAACTTCTAAAGTGATTGTTGGAAACAATGGGAAGCTGAGGCAGTTTATCTAATTTGACCATGAGGGGAATTAATACATCATTTATTTTGTTTTTATAAATGCCAATCATTTGTATAACCCATCTCAACTCATCTTTCTTAAAGCTGATACATGAGTTACCCTCATAGTTATCCTTGCAGGAGGAGGAATCATGTGTTTGAATATTATAAAATATTAAAATTATATTTAAGGCAGTTGTCCTGCAAATAATATCAGAATGTAAAGGAGCTTAATCACAATTTGCTGTATTATTTTTCTAAATGTTTATAATTTCATTCTCTCAGAGATCCATGGAATAAGATTCCTTTAGTTTAAGTTTTTTTAAAAAATTGGGGGGAAATCAACCAACAGTTGATTAGGCTGTAGAGAGATTTCTCCAGGATGATCTATCCCTAAAAGCTCGTCCTAGCTTCCAAAGTTCTATTCTATTTTATTGCCACTGAAATAGAATCAAACCACTGTGCCACTCATCATCCTCTTCTCTTCCTTTCAGCATATAAAGTAGTTATCTTCTGATTGTAAATGTGTTAGGTGGAGCCTCATCTGGGTTCTGTCTTGCTGGCATGAGTGAAGACTGTCACACTGAAAGAGGAAGGCAACTTTCAGCTGTTTATTTCTGCAGAAATAGAAAGCTTCACACTCTAGGAGATGGTGCTCATCTCTGTTTCTTAGCCAATGGAGTCAGTGTGTCCAAAGATGCTTCTGTGGCCATGTGGCCAGCATGACTATACACTGAAGTGCACAGAATACGGTTACCCATTTATCTACTTGCATTTGTATGCTTTTGAACTGTTAGGTTGGCAGGAGCTGAGGCAAGAAAGGGAGCTCACCCCGTCACATGGAATTTGGGTCTTGAACTAGTACACGATAGCAAACCTTCCTAATCCTATCATTGTCAGGAGTTTCCTGCTACATGTCTTTAGTTTGTTAGTTTTGCAAGGATGCTGGCAGAGAGAAGGAGAACTTAAACAATCCGATGGGTAATTTAATCAGTACTAACATTTGACTTGTTTCTACATAATTTTTCTGGCTGATGTGATGTTGAAAACATTATTCAAGAACTTTTCTTATAGAAGATATCACTTTTGCAATTGCTCCTTCTAGGATTTTAAGAGGACCTATATGAAGAATGCCATATTATATTTTCTATTCATCATTGTATAGCCTTAAGCTGTCATCAAGCTATCAAATGTAACTGTACAGCTCTTCAGAACCTGTTCCTCATTGTTTTCATAGGCTTTGGCTGGTAAAAAAAAATTTGCTTGTAAATGACTCTTTCTGTTCTGACCCAAGCCTTGTTCAAATTAAACAAACACAATCCGTACCAATCGGGCTTCCGGCCTGGTTTCAGCACGGAGACGGCATTGGTCGCACTGTTGGATGATCTCTGGAGGCACGGGACAGGGTTTTTCCTCTGTCCTGGTCCTATTAGACCTCAGCGCTTTCGATACCATCCACCATGGTATCCTTTTGCACGCTTGTGGGGCTGGGGTGGGGGCACTGTTCTTCGGTGGCTCTCCTCCTACTGGGGCGTCGCAATCGGTGTTGGCAGGGGGCAGAGGTCGCCCCAAGGGCGCCACTTGTGGGGTCCCTCAGGGTCGGTCCTCTCCCCTCTTATTTAACATCTACATGAAACCGCTGGGTGAGATCATCCGTGGTTTTGGGGTGAGGTATCATCAATATGCGGATGATACTCAACTTTATATCTCCACCCCAAACCAGATCAGTGATGCCCTCTCCGTGATGACTCGTTGTCTGGATGCTACGGATCTGGATGGACGGCAACATGCTTCGACTCAACCCGCCAAGACTGAGTGGTTGTACATACCGCATCCCGCTCCAGCTTAGAATGTCCATCGCTGACCATAGGGGAGTGGTGTTGCCCCCTGTGGACAGGGCGAGGAACCTGGGGGTCCTCCTGGATGCACGGCTCCGGTTGGAGGAGCAGGTGGGAGCCGCCGCCAGGGGCCTTTGCCCAGGTCCGCTGGTTCGCCAGCTTCGCCCATTCCTGGACCGGATGCCCTGCGCATCACTCATGCCCTTGTCACCTCGCGACTCGACTATTGCAACGCTCTATTTAGGACTGCCCTTGCATACCATCCGAGACTGCAGCTGGTGCAAAATGCGGCGCTGGGCGGTGATGGGAGTTTCCGGTTCTCCCATGTTAGCCCCCTCCCGCGCTGCCTGCATTGGTTGCCGTTGCCCTCCGGTGAGATTCAAGGTTTTAACTTTAACATACAAAGTCCTACATGACATGGGTCCTTATTATTTAAGGGAGAGACTGCTGCCGACATCGAATACTGACCACCCTGTACGTCACAGACAGGGACTCCTTGGGGTCCCATCAGCCGGGCAATGCCGGCTGGCGGTCCCCGATGACGCGTACTCTGTCGCGGTCCCTGAACTCTGGAACCAACTTCCCTGGGGCTCCGCTTGGCCCCTGACCTCTGCACCTTCCGCCATGACTTGAAGACCTGGTTATTTGACCAAGCCGGGCTGTGACCTATGGGTGGGGTGTTTTAGATTTTGCTTTTTAGTTTTGTATTAATTGGGACCATTAATTTAATTCTTTTTAAATATTTATTGTGTCTGTTTTTATTGTAAGCCTTGAGTCTTCGGAGATGGGGCGGCATATAAGTCCCATTAATAAATAAATAAATAAATAAAATGTGTATAAAAGCAAACCTTTTTTAAAATGGCACTGGGAATTCAGTGTATTCCCAGCCAAAAGACATTTAAACCTAATTGTCTGATATCAAAAGCAAACCCTTTCAAGGTTGCAAAAGGCTGCCAAAAACAGAAGACTAATTACTGGTTAAATATCCACTGACAGAAGTTTCAAAACCGAATAAGCAGGGCTTCAATGAGGACTCTGAGTCTAAAGAACTTCTTCTTCCTGAAAAAATACATTCCGAGGGCTGGTTTTATCCATTATGGGAGAGGCCATCATCTTCCAGCCTTACTCCTGAGTTGCCCTTGCTGCTTCAGCTGCTCTTTCCTTCGAGCAGCCCTGTGCACGCACTGGGCACAGGCTCCCGGGTCCTCTGTCCACTGCTGCCAGACTCCACAAGCTCCGAAGGCAGCACCCCACTCTCCGATAGTCCTGGCCCGTTCCCTGCATCACATGCAGGCTTCTTGTCTGAGTGCCGGCGAACCACAATACTTTCCAAAGATTTGCATAGCCCTATTGATAATTTCAGCTTTCTTTTAAGATAATATAAGAAATATTTTTTTCTGTTGTTACTATTTCTAGAAATGTAACCAAAGGTATAATACATAGCTAATATTTCTTAGCTACATCCTTAACAGCATCAAATAAAATCTCATTAAATGATACTGAGCAGACTTCACAAGATTGAACAGACCATGACTTGAATACTGTCTCATAGCTGTTTACTGCTCCCTGTAGTACTATTAGGATCAAAACTTTTGTATCTTTTCTTATGTCATACTGACATGAGTGTCCTATGGGACTGGGATAGATTATAAGTGCTGTCAATTAATTAATTAATCACTAATGTAAAATATGAGATACCACCATATTACATTGGAGCCCCAAAGAGAGTTTGGTGTCACATAGCTTGATATTATAAGCATTGAACTCCTTCTTGTCAGTGCAAAAAAGAAAAGCTTTGGCAAGCAATCAAGCAATGGTGGAATTTTAAAAAGTCAGAAATAAGAATTAATAAAAAAGGAGAGTTGGAGAAAATATGTTTAGCTTAGAGGCTAGAAAGAATCTGATTAATCATGGAATGAAACAAAATGGGGAAAGACATAGAATAAGCAGGAAATCAAATTGTTGAGTCATAAAAAAACCAGAAAGAAAGAAAGTTAAAGAAGAAATAATATTAATTGCTTAAAGCCTCAATTAGATAAGGAACTAATGGAATCTGTTGTAATTATATGTGCAAGTAGTATATTTTGAGTGGAATACATTATCATTACCTCAGATAATTATCATCTCTTTATATTCAATGTAGAGTGCTGGTAGCTGAAAATTACACATTGGAATTCTGAATAGTAAGTAGATATCTCACTATCTTACTATCAGAGGAAGAAGGAGTCCTACATGAAAGGAAAGAACTATCTAAACAGGTCTAGATGTGAATAAAAATAGGTGGTTCCTGGAAGTAAAGCTAAGAGATAATGCAAGTACAGTCAGTTACGAGGGAAACAATTTCCAGAAAAAGTGGGATTCAATTCTTGAGTAGCTAAACATCCATGGATGGAACTGAGGGAGTTACTTGAAGCTAAATGAAGTTAAGCACTTAGGGTTGTTTCATTATGAAATGTGCAGCAAATAAATTTATTAAGTAAGTAAGAAGGTAAGTAAATAAAGGAGTAAGTAAATAAATAGATAATCATTCTCCTAGCATTTTCCCCGCAGATGCAGGGTCCGTTTTCAAGTCAACAAACACTATCTTGTATGATTAAAACACAGTATCTGAATCCAACTGGACATTTTTAATGCCCACATTTATTGTATCTTGCCATCTTTGTTCTGGCCTTCCACATGGGTGTTTTCCCATCTGTATTAAAGTGGAAGGTGATATAGGAAAAGGTGTAGGGTGATGCTCATAGAATACGGCCATATCACTGTAGATTTTGTTCCCCATTTTCTCTGATATTGATGTAGTGCACATTTTCTTCCAAACTGTCTTTGCTTGACATGGTCAGGGAGGGAAATGTCTAATGACCAATGAAGCACATTCATATAAATAACTGAAACATTCTTCCATCTACTGCATGTCTCTACACTGTCTGGAAGCATTCTTCAGAGTTTTATAAGATCCTATCTGAAGATGACAAGAATAAGATTTGGATTCAGCTCCGTGAAAAATATTTGACCTATTACTTAGTTATGACCACCTCTTAAAAGTAATCTAAATCTTTTTAAAAATTACCAAGATAGATCCATGCTGTCATAATTGGCAAAGTGCTATCAGAAAACTCTATTGCCAACAGTACAGTTTTTAAAATTAAATTTGCTGGTGCAAAATGCAGCCATGCAGGCAATTATGCATGTTTTTTACAACAGCACATATTACACCTCTGTGAAATGGGTGGTCAAATAAATTTGATGAATGAAGGAATGAAGGAATGAATAAATAATTCATAGGAAGGATTAGCTTTACACTTTCATTTCCTATACCTTGTAATATTGGAGTTTAATCCAATATCAGAGCAATATAAGAGCAGCAACTGTTGTTTGTAGTGTTTGCTAATACTGATCCAGACCATAATATAACATTCCCGCAAGGCTAAATGCCTAGTGAAATAAATTGTAATGTCAGCAAATTATACATTTTTTAATGCAAATATAGATTTCCCAGTTGCAACTACAGACCTGTTTTAGTTTAAAAGCATAGTTTTTCAACCTTCTATGAACAATGCAATCTTTCTAGCAATCTTTTTTCTATTTGGTTTCTTGGGAAATGTGGAATATTCATTCAATTAGTCTGGCTTCCACAATGAATGGATGGTAGGTAGCAAGGGAATATTCCTTTCTTTCTTTTTTTCTGATGGCAGAAGAAACCCTTGAAGACATCATGATATATTTCCCAAGATGGATAGAATTCAGGAGATATTACATTTGCACATGACAAGACAAATGGGTAGAATACAAAAATGGAATATTTTAAACATCAGTAGGGTTGGAGTGGCAGGTAGACTTATGGGAATTAGGAGATTTCTAAGTCACTACAAGTCACTGCTAATGAAATTAAATAAGGTACTCTGGTTTGGAAAAAAATTAGTTTGCTTGGTAAACAATGAATATAAACTCATCTGTTCCTACAAAGTATGACAGGAAGTTTTTTTCCTATTCAGTCATATTAAACTTCCTCTCTTTTAACTCAATTTTTCCACATTTGTTTAAATTTTAGAGTTTTTTTATTTCTCATAGAATGAAACTTTCCTCACTTTACTCATGACAAAGTTGACACAGACTACTATTTCTGCTTGTAAAGATAAAATAGTGGATTGTACTAAAATGCAAAGTCTGTCAAACTAAACTCACATAAGTAGTAACTTTCAATAAGTGCAAATGACTTTGCACAGTCACAAAACTAGATTGCCTATCTCACTGGTGTTTTTTTTTTCATTGCTACATTTGGATATCTGTATCCGATAGCACAGTAGAATACAGAATATAATATGAAATATTCCCCAATTAGAACTCAACATATAGGGCAGGGGTGTTACATTTGATTTCATTGAGGGCTGCATCAGGGTTGTGTTTGACCTCAGGGGGCTGGGGTGGGTGTGGCCAGCTCGATGTCACTCATGTTGGGGGCGCCTGTGGTGGCCTGAGCGCTCTGCCAGAGAAAATGAACTCCCGAGCTCCATTTCAGCTGCGAAGGCCTGCTGCAACCCTCTGCCAGCGAAAACAGAACTTGGGAGGGCCACATGCAGCCTCGTGGGCTCTGTTTTCAGTTGCAGACAAGTCCTTCACTGTTTCCAGGGTTGCTCTGCATGTCATGATCTAAGCACCCCATAAGCCGGATCGAACCCGCAGGCCTTGAGTTTGACACCCCTGATCTAGGGTTTTATAAATACATCCATTAAACAATAGACAAGTGGTCTGCTGTTGTTTTCTTCTGGAATTTTTAAATATCCCAGTCTATCTTATAGTACTAGTATTATCTGGAGGTATCTCATTGAAGCATTAGTCAGGTATGAGTGCATAGCTTCCAAGCCCAATGAATTTGGCAGGTCAGAAAGCCACTTATAAATGCCCACAACCCTGAGGGAAAACACATCCCTTTAGTGTGGTTTAAAAAAACTCTGTAGTTTGAGTGCCTAAATGCCTCAGAGCCAGGGCTTTAGTGCTTGATTTTGAATGAAAACACCTAATATAAATGAAAATTGGGTTAGACTGTATGGAATATACTGCATAATGGCATATCTAAGTACAAATTCTATAAAAAGACATAAAAAGAATTTATTGGGAATGTACATACTAAATAAGAACTATCCACAGGAATTGGGAAGTAGTATCAGATCTTTAGGATTCTCTTCAATTAAAAATCAAGTAAGTGTCTAAATGAAATAGGGTTTTAGTAATAGATAGATTGAATTACCCTCTCACAGAATTATATAAATGGGCAGGGTTTTTTTTACAACCAAGTGTTTAAATATTAGATCTTGTAACAACTGCACTCTAGAGAATAGTCTCAAAATGGGAGGTCATATGTCTAGTTGTTCAAAATATCCACTATCAAGAGAGAAGTGGATAAATATTTAAGTTGAAAAATAGGAAAGATTCCAAACCATTCATGTTTAACTTAGGTTAAAAAAAGCATTTGAAGAATGAGGGAATTGGTAATTGAAAACTGAAAAGGAGAGTAAACAAAATAAATTTGGCACCATTTATCAACTTTTATTTCATCACAATCAAAGCAAACTTTCAGAAGTCTATAGTAGTTAATAGTTACTTGAATTGAGGCATACAAATTAAAACATTTAAGAAACAATGAGATAAAATAATAAATTAATTCATTTCATGTGCTGTTTGTCCAGCTGGTATGAATCAACAGAGTGTTATCTTGTGGGACATAGGCAGCTATGTCATGGCGGCTGCCCTCTGGAATGAGATATAGCTGGCTCCCATCCTGATCATGTTCTAGAAGTCCATTAAAACATCTGACTGTTCTTTCAGATTAAGGAGGTTGGGTCCCATTGTTGAATGTTTTATGTATTGTGTTGTTGTTGTCAGGGTTTGCCAATTTGTTGTAACACCCCTATTATTTTCTATTTTTCATCTGTCTTGCTTGCAATGCAAGCCACCTATAGTCAGACTGAGTTGACTGGTGCCCAATTGTAATAAACCTCCTGTCATTTCTCATAGGTCCTCCTGAATAGATCAATTTTCAAAAGTCACCAGATGTGGGTGTATGGCATGATTTCCACTGGGAGGCTACTTCTTCAGATTTTGTCTCAGCAGTATTTTTTTTCTACTGTATGGTAATTTTTCTTAATGCCTTTTATCACATTGCCTGGAATTTCTTGTTGAATATATAGATATAACAGAAACCAAATGAATAAATGAACAAACAAAACAATAACTTTCAGACTACAGATCTCTAACTTCATGCCTTGTCTAGATTTTACCTCAAAACATGAAGAAATATAATGAGAAATGTATATTAAAATGTCCCAAACAAATATCAAGGGAAATAATTACTAGTAATCAAACAATTATAGCTTTTATTTTGTATCATAAAAACAATTATTTTTATTGTCTCAATTCTTAAATTAGTAATTATTAAATGACTAACTGGAATCAAATTTATACTGTAAAAATGATTTACAGTGATAAATATTATCACTGGAAAGCAAAATCACAAAATTCCGCCTTGCTTATTTTGATCATATTATGCAATCATCAAAGACATGGAAAAGACAGTTGTATTTGGAATAGTCATCAGTAAAAGGAAACAAGGCTGCCATAATTGAATGGATAGTATCCTCAGGTCCTGACCCTGTTGGCCTTTCACAGGGATTAAAGACAAGATTTTATTGCTGGGTTTGGAGATCTGGATGTGTGGCAGAGACTATGGCATGATTGTCTTGATTTGTTGTTCATGGGGTTTTTACTTTGGCTACTCTGTGTGTTTGTTTTATTGTTATGTGTTGCTATGGTATTTTTAATTTTATTAGCTACCTAGATTGATGAGCCTCATATGGGCAGCCATATAAATTGTTATAATACATAAAATTACATGTAAATATTCATTTTGGAATTCTCCAAAGACAGTATCAAGATTTTTAGAGCTAGCAGGCATTACATTTTTGTAACATCTGATAATATTGCTATTCATTCCTAGCTGGAAATGTCTTTGAATAACAGGATTAAAAGTCAGAAGGGTTGATTGACTGCCATTTTATAAAATATCCTATTTGTGGCACATCTTGAAAAAAAATTAAAGCTTGTTAATAAGAATCTTTGCAACATACAAAATAAACATTTTTGTGAGTTTCCCTCTCCTGAGTTTTCAGGACTACAAGAGGTTCTGGGACTTCAAGATGTGCCTCTTTTCTAATATTTGGTAATGGTGCCAGTAATTTCTCTAGTGAGTCTGTCTATTTCCATCCATAAATTACATTTCTATGTTGTTCCTGTGCCATTCTCATTTGATTTACAACTTCAAATTCATAGAGATGGAATAGAATGGAATGTCATTCTTTCTGGCAAGATGGAAGTAATTTTTTTTCCTGAGAAAACTGATTCTCAATTTGTCTGAATATTCCCAGCAAAAAGATAAATTAAGCAGAGAGTTAAAATATCAGCACAAATGGTTTTCACTTTATCAACCTTGGCAATACATCTATTTGATTGTAATAAAAGGGCAAGATTACATGAAGTCCTGATCAATAGGAATCTTCAGAGCTAGCTGTACATCTCACTGTTTAGCTCCTTTTATTAACAAAAAATATCAAATTCACCTTAGCATTTTAAGGGCTCCTTATTTAGAAGCCTGCTTACTTTCTTCTTGGACAAATCAGACATGACATTAATTGTACCAAGGTAGTCATGATTGTT